>CM041776.1:501055581-501173267 GCA_023374045.1 Limonium bicolor
AGAAGAAGATGGATCTTCAAATGGTGCTCTTCAAGCTCTAAAACGATTATACCCTCAAAAATGAAGTTGGAGGTTTTTGATTTTTGAAGGGTGTAGAACGATCTCCTTAACGAGATGAATCAACGGTGTAATTTTTGTAGCATTTGGAGGTGATTTGGGGTTTCAAAGATGAAGAGGAAGTAGGCTCTGTGTGGCTCCTTCTCAAATCGCCACTTCAGTCGCACAGGAAGAAGAAGAGAAATAGAGAGGAAGAAGAAGAGTGTTGTACGTGGGATTTGTGAGTGAGAGGGGAGAGAGTTACTTTTTGACTTTTAATTTTGTTTGTCTTTTGTACATAAGAAGAGAATAAGAGAGTGTGAGAGAGAGCACAAAACCGGCTGCACCCACACACAAACTCTTTACATTACATTTTTTTTAAAAGTGGACACACTACTTTGTTTTATTTACACTCTCACCCCACAACTTCCCGTTTTTGACAGTTTTTTTTACTATTTTCTCCTTTTATTGATTTTATTGGTTCTAGACCTTCACTAATGTTTATTAATGACTATTTAGTTGACCAAAATTATTACGAGCCTATTTGACCCACTTAAAGTCACGTTTTCCCGGTTACCTCGAAAACGCGCTTTAATGTTCGTTTGTGTTTTTAATCCGTTTTAAGGATCCGTTTTCTTCGGGATTTGTTCCCTCATATTTTAGGCCTTATTAAGGCTTTAGAATCCATATAATATGCTAACCGAGGTCCCATACCTCTTATGGTTATTTAACACTTATTTAGCGTTTTTCGTTTTTCGCTTTTTAAGCATTTCTTCATTTCTTTTGGATTTATTTTTCCTTACCAATATTACTTAGGCGTCATTAGGCCCTTAAATACGTATTAGATTAATTTTAGTCCCTATATTTAAGTTCGGGGTATTTCAATTTTAGTCACAATTAATTTATAATATGTATCTATATTAATTTATGAATAAATTTTT
The DNA here is from genome assembly GCA_023374045.1 of Limonium bicolor. NCBI lineage: Eukaryota > Viridiplantae > Streptophyta > Magnoliopsida > Caryophyllales > Plumbaginaceae > Limonium > Limonium bicolor. Next base: position 501,056,559 of record CM041776.1, read on the forward strand.
TAGATATATTTTGTAAAGAAGAAACAAACCATGCTATTCAGGGCAACATATTTTATATTACATTTAAAAACAATTTTTTGTTAGTGAAGTTAAAATATATGTAGATATTCAATTATAGCCATTAATTATTATTATTCTTTATTAATATTTTAGTGACAATTAATTTATAATATGCATACATATTAATTTATGAATAAATTTTTTAGATATATTTGTAAAGAAGAAACAAACCATGCTATTCAAAGCAACATATTTTATATTACATTTAAAACAATTTTTCGTTAGTGAAGTTAAAATATATGTAGATATCCAATTATAGCCATTAATTATTATTATTCTTTATTAATATTTTAGTGACAATTAATTTATAATATGTATACATATTTATTTATGAATAAAATTTTTAGATATATTTGTAAAGAAGAAACAAACCATGCTATTCAGGGCAACATATTTTATATTACATTTAAAAACAATTTTTTGTTAGTGAAGTTAAAATATATGTAGATATTCAATTATAGCCATTAATTATTATTATTCTTTATTAATATTTTAGTGACAATTAATTTATAATATGTATACATATTAATTTATGAATAAAATTTATAGATATATTTGTAAAGAAGAAACAACCATGCTATTCAAATCAACATATTTTATATTACATTTAAAAACAATTTTTCGTTAGTGAAGTTAAAATATATGTAGTTATCCAATTATAGCCATTAATTATTATTATTCTTTATTAATATTTTAAAGACAATTAATTTATAATATGTATACATATTAATTTATGAATACAATTTTCAACTATATTTTGTAAAAGAAACAAACCATGCTATTCAGAGCAACATATTTTATATTACATTTAAAAACAATTTTTCGTTAGTGAAGTTAAAATATGTGTAGATATCCAATTATAGCCATTAATTATTATTATTCTTTATTAATATTTTTGTGACAATTAATTTATAATATGTATCTATATTAATTTATGTATATTCTTTTAGATATATTTGTAAAGAAGAAACAAACCATGCTATTCAGGGCAACATATTTTATATTACATTTAAAAACAATTTTTTGTTAGTGAAGTTAAAATATATGTAGATATTCAATTATAGCCATTAATTATTATTATTCTTTATTAATATTTTCGTGTGAAATACCTCGTAATTAAAAACAGTGATTAATTAGGCTAAGTATATTTTTAAAGGCTTAATTACACTTAAATAAATACGAGGGAACAAATCCCGAAGAAAACGGACCTTTAAAATGGGTTAAAAGCATAAACGAACCTTAAAGTGCGTTTTTCGAGGAAACCGGGAAAACGTGACTTTAAGCGGGTCAAATAGACTCGTAATAATTTTGGTCAACTAAATAGTCACTAATAAATATTAGTGAAGCTTTAGAACCAATAAAATTAATTAAACGAGAAAATTCCGGAAACGGGTACCGGTTAGTGGAAACTGTAACAACCGGTAAGTTGTGGGGTGAGAATGCAAATAAACAAAGTTAGTGTGTCCACTTTGCAAATAAAAAGTTAAAAGCTGTGTGTGTGGGTGTGAGATCCGATTTCCCCCCCCCCCCCCCCTCCTCACTCACTTAATGTGTCTTATTTGCTAAAAGACAAACCTATTAACTAAAGCAAAAGAAAAAAATAAGTCTCTCTCCTCACTTTTCCCTCTTCCTCTCACGTGGCCCTCCTCTCTATTCTCTCTTTTCTCCCTTCTTCTTCTACCTTGCGATTTTCATGGAGAAAGAAGAGAGCCCACAAACTCTTCACTTCTCTCCTCTCTTTGAGTGCTCAAACCTTCTCCAAACCCAACAAAAATTATACCATTGGAATCCCCTTGCAAAGGAGAACATTTTCATCCTTTCAAAAATCCAAAAGCTCCATTTTCGATTTCATGGGTATTCACCATTTGGAGTTTTGAAGCCACCATTAGAAGCACCTTCACCTCCTTATCATTTTGAGGTAAAAAGAAGTTCGAAAATCCATTGTTTCTAGCTCTCATTAACATTATAAGAATTTCCATGTTTTTGAACTCTTGGCTCTTTGTTGCTTCAGCCGATTTTGGCTCCTTCTTGGACTAGAAATATTGTTCTCTTGCTAGTCAAGAACTCCATCTACTCATTGGAAGGTAACACTCTTTTCTAAACCCTAAAACTTAAATTCTAGGGTTAGTATAAAATTAATGCTAAATGGTATTGTGCATGTATTGTGTGCTGTAGCACTTGTGTGTGTGTGTGAGTCTCATTGGGACCGAGAACAAAGGAGAAGAAAGGAAGAGGAAGGAAAAGAAAGAAAGAAAAAAACTAACAAGTCAAGGTAATGCTCTTACCTTGGGTTAGTTTGTGTCTTGCATTGTAACAGTTTTGAGTAAGTAAAATGAGTAATGTAATTGAGTAATGAGTAGTAGTAATGTAGTAGTGTATTGGAGAAGAGAATGTAACAGTTTTTGAAGTTGAAAATGATGTTTAAAAACTTGGGAAAACATTGGGTAGTGAATGTGTATGTGTGCAGGAATTTTAATGTGTGTAGTAGTGTTGAATGGTGAGTATAATGTATTGTGTAACAGGTTATGAGAATGAGTACATGTGAGCTGAACTTAAGTGTGGAGAATGTTAAAAATATAGGGGAGACTATGTCAAATTTTGTGTAGAAAAGAGAGGACTTAAGTTGTTTAAGAAGAGGAGGTATTTGGAGAGTGTAAAAGGAGTGTTTCGTAGTTGAAACAGATTTTTGGAATGAGTTTGTAAATGGAGGAAACTAGGGTGTAAGTTAATGTATTTAAGATGCTAAGAGTAGCATTAGTTGAGGGAGTATTGGAGTAAAGAGTTGAGAGGAAAATCTGTAGCATAATAGAGGAAACAAAAATCTGTAGCATAAGTGAAGAGGAAACTAGCATGAGTGTTGAAATGAAATGAAGAAAATGTGTAAGTGAGTGTAAGTATTGTGTAGTAAGTTTGGGGGATGAATTAAGGTGATTTAGAGTGTTAACTAGTGCTAAATCATGTGGGGAAGTATTGGTAAAGATTGGGGAAGTAATGGGTAAAGAATGCAATCAAAAACAGAATTTAAAACTGAATTACTGGGCCGGACCGGACTTGCGACCGGACTTGCAAGTTCGGTCGAGCCCAGATTTACAAAGACGGGTGAGCTACTGGAATCGACCGGACTTACGACCGGACTTGCAAGTTCGGTCGGACCAGAGAAATTCTCCCGTCTGTAACCTACTGGAATCGACCGAACTTGCGACCGGACTTGCAAGTTCGGTCGGCCAGAAAAATTCCCGTAATGCAAGCTACTGGAATGGACCGAACTTGCGACTGGACTTGCAAGTTCGGTCGGCCAGAAAAATTCCGCAGATGTAAGCTACTGGAATGGACCGAACTTGCGACGGACTTGCAAGTTCGGTCGGCCCTGGAATTTCACCCGAGGTAGTCTACTGGGATGGACCGGACTTGCAAGGTCGGTCGCAAGTCCGGTCGAGTCAAAAAAAAAATGTTTTAATTATATGATTATAGTAATCATATATACATATATATATATGCCTATATACCTATATGCATATATATGTAGTAATACACCATTAATGAAGTAATAATGGTAAGAAAGTAAGTAAGCTTGTAAGAAAGCAAGTTTATGAGGTAGTAAAGAGAAGAATGGTTTTATAACCAAGTATGAAAGTAAAGAAGTAGTAAGTATACATTGAAAGTATCAATGAAGGAGTAAGTTAGATCAATAATAGATCATTGATCATACTACTTCATGTATGTATAGGAATCAAATAGTTGATCTCCAAAGGGACCGGTAGTACGTATTCGACGGTGAACGGTATGATTTCTTCATGCCCTGTATCCTAACTTGGTTACCCCGATTTGTGTGCTTATGTGATCACCAACAAGATAAATGCACGAATCGGACTTATATTGCCCCTAATTGTGTTTGAACTATATTGTTCTTGTTTTATGCTCTTGAACATTTAGTTTGTATAATTCATGAAATGTATGAATGGAAATGAAGTGTATGTGTAAGTATGAGTACTTGCGTATTGTATGTATGTATGGAAGTAAGTATGGACTTCTACTAATTCCTAACGATCTAACTCCTAATTTGAGTAATGAGTAAAATGGAATGAGTAGAAGCCCGATATAGTTTCTCGGCCACGCGTGAGGATAAGGAGACACAAGAGGTTGGATCCGAATCCTGGCTATAATCTTTTCCTTGGACCAAATCCCTTGAATGGGTAGCATCCTAGATTAGTGGGCCACCCTAAAGCCCGGTGGTGGGATGCAGTAATCCCTGCCCGGAGGTCATACCGACTTAACTGGAAGTAAAGTATGTAAGAAGTAAGTATTGTATTTGTATTGGTCTTGACTATCGTAAGTCATTGACCCGGAGTAAAAGTATTGAACACCCGATTAACCCGGGTGTGTAATAAGGCTAACAAGACCTTTGTATGTAATGGAGAATTGTATCTCCGTAATGCGGTGAGTATGGTGAGTATGAATGAATGACTGCATCGTATTCCTTGTATGTATTGTTCGTATATATGCTTGGTAAAATGAATGTATTGTATTGTATTGTAGTAAGCATGTATGTATGTATGTATGAATGAAACGAACCGCATGTACTCGACCAATTAATTGGCGTACCCTCGCTAGTACGCGGGGTATGCGGTTATCATATGCAGCGTAAGCTGACCCCCTAGGGGGAATGTTTTTACTCCACAGGTACCCGCGAGGCGTGAAGGTAAAGTAAGGTCAAGATGTGATTCTTTTTGGAGTAGTAGTAGGATTGAAACGGTGTACTGAGTTGTACACGGCTAAGGCCTTTTTGTGTAGCCGGTGTACCACGTGGTACACCTTTTTGGATATTGAAACCTTGATTGGATAGTAAGGAGAGGATGTATAAACTCTTCATTTTTGGGAAGTAGTCATGAAATGTAATTCATATATTCAGTATACTCGGTAATCAAATGTAAGCTAAGTATTTGGTATTGTAAAGTAAGTAGTATGTATGTATTTCATTCTAATCATCAGACCGAAACAGTAAGTAATAGTAGCCTTGTTAACCTTGGAGGGTTAACGGCGTTGTATCACCCGCCGGGAGTAAGTAAGTATTCCGCTGCGAGAAGGGTAAGTATGGGATTGATTAGAGGATAATGGAAGGATTAGCGGCTGGGGTGTTACAAAAAGTGGTATCAGAGCGAAGTATCGCTCTGATGATTAGAATCTTAAGAGTAGTGATTACCGAGTTAGGATTTCAACCGTCTTAAGACGGATATTTAGAAACCTAACTAGGAACTACCGTTAGCAATAACGGATACCACTAACGTCTGCAAAGACGATACCATTGTTTGAATGAAGACCATGAGGTCATAGTATCACGACATCTAATGTAATCCACACTTGTTCAGATGTCAGGGCGTGGTCCAGGTCGTCCTAGAGGAGGGGGCAACGAGGACCAAGCGCGCAGACGATAGCCGAAATCGTCGCCGCCACGGTAGCACAGATGCTACCGGATGTAATCACTGCTGTACAACAAACACAGCAAAACCAGCAGCAGCAGCAGCAGCAGCAGCCCGACCCCCTCATCCCCGAGAAACAAATTGGGTAAAAGCTGTCGCCGACCTTCGACCTCCATGCTTTAGAGGCGAGAGCGACCCCGCCAAGCTCGAGGCCTACCTCTCTGAGATGGAGACGGCCTTCGAGACACTTGAGACTCCCGCTGGAGTTCGAGTGAGGATAGCTGTGTACTACCTCAAAGACGCGGCTATGGACTGGTGGAAGCTCGTTAAGGCCGAGCACATAGCTGACCCTGCTTTCGGATGGGAAGCATTCACCTCTCTCCTCCAATCTAAGTACTACCCCGAGCATGTCAAGACCAAGAAAAGGCTTGAGCTCGACGCACTAAAAATGACCGAGAAGATGACGGTTGATGAATATTACCGCACCTTCACCTCTCTTCTCCGACTTCTACCCGACCTTGGGTATACCGGCCAAGTCTTGGTCGACCGCTTCTACGGCGGATTGAGCCATCGACTCCGGTATGGCATGGGCTTCACACGGTTTACCTCCCTTCAGGTAAACAAGTTGAAACCTTAAAAAGCCATGAGTAATGTGAATTAGTATTCCCGTATGTAAATGTAACCTAATGCCTAAGTAATTCAGGAGTGTTACCACGCTGCATCTCGAGTTGAGATCACCTGCCAGCTAAGGGATGAGGAGCAAGCGCTGAAGCGCAAGGTGAGCGGCAAGGGTAACCCCTCCGATGATCAAAACCAATCCAAAACCTTGGAAGAAAAGGAAGGGAAAGCATTCCCATCAGAAGAATACATCCGGAGACGGCGGTGCCCATGCTGAGAAGGGCAAGGCAACTGAGCCGTTACAGATTGCCTACACCGCACCAGTGGCAGCGAAGCCACTGAGGTCTCATCCCTACAGGGGTAAGAAACCGAAACCGAATTAGTACACTTGTGAATTTGTATGTATATAGAGTATTGTAAGTATACCGAACCTTGCTAACTTGGAAGCTATAGGTTCCGGATTTGGCCAAGAAAAGAACCAATCTGATGGCCGCAGCTACATCTGACGTAACTGCAACAAGGATCATCCCGGCACAGATTGCCAAGGAAGGGAGATCCGCTGCTTCACTTGTCAGAACCCGGGCCACCGTGCCAATGCATGCCCGGAGAACTCTAAGCCCAAGGGCAACTACCAGGGCTACAAGCAGCGTGAGGGCAAGGAGGTTGCATCTGGCGATGCTCATGCCCAGCATACCTCACAGGGACAGGGGTCCCGAGGTCCGCAGAAGGGCGCACCGCAGAGGCAGCCGGCCTTACACATCATAGACCGTGATGGGACCGGGACTAAGTCCGGCCCAGGTAACCACTGTAACCTTTAATCCTTGAAGAGCATGACTAAGTATTAAAGTAATTGTATGAATGAAAGCATGAATGCGTAAGTACTTGAAGTATGAAATTGAGCATGAGTAAGTAACATGGAAGTATGTAATGAGCATGAAATGAATTAGTAAGCCTAGAACTCACTCTAGATGAATTTACCACCTTAGGGAAATTCCATATCTGTTACCCAATACCTTCAAACTCACCTCATGAAGAGACCGACATCGCCAACCACCACTTCAACAACGAACAGTGTCAGGTCATCCGCCCAGGTATGATCTTATTAAAAGGATACCTGACACCCGAAGCACAAATTTCAATCATCCGACGATGCAACGAGTTAGGAACGGGTCCAGGAGGATTTTATACACCCGAATTCCCCGGTGGAGCTACAATGAAGCTGAAAATGATGTGCTTGGGAAAGGACTGGAACCCTTATACCAAGACATACCAACAACGCGAGCAGGAGACGGAGCAACACCTCCAGCAATACCCCCAGAATTCCAAACGCTTGTCACACAAGCTGTAGAAATTGCACAACAGTATGAAGATGAACCAATCCCTGCACTTGAAGCAGATCTATGTATCGTCAACTTCTATGAGAAAGAAGGACGACTTGGCTTACACCAAGACAAGGACGAGACAGCGGAATCTCTTGTAACTAGGAGTGCCCGTAGTGTCTTGGTCCATTGGTGATGACGCCGTATTCTTGTATAGCGAGCGGAAGCGTGTGGACCTCGCAGAGAAATTGGTATTGAGATCAGGAGATGTTCTAATCATGGGTGGAAAATCAAGGTTGCTGTATCACGGGATCCAGAAGATCAAGTTGAATACGGCACCACCGGCAATAATCAATGCCACACACATGATACCAGGACGCCTGAACCTTACCTTTAGAAAGTATTAATCTTGTAGTAGCATGTAATCCAGTAGTAACGTGTATTAGAGACACAATATGTATGATGGTTGGTTATTCAATAAAAGCAGTGTTGGTTATTAATTCCACTTGCGTTCCACCATCTTTACTTATAATCTCATGAATCAATAGGTTGTGGACTCGGTACCGAAGGTAACCTGAGCATCCTCACCGAAGAACAAGCCGGCAAGAGCGGCACCATTCTAACGGGAACCTTCCCAGTAAACGGCATCGAAGCCTCAGTATTATTCGACTCCGGCGCCTCTCACACCTTCATATCGCCATCTCTTGCGAAGAAGTTGGGGCTAGATGCGGATGAGCTACCGAACTTCTTGGTTACTCTCCCATCGAAGGAGCGGGTACAATGTACCAAGTATTACAAATCAGCCACCATTCAAATCAAAGGTGAAGCGTTTCCCATTTCCTTCATTGAATTCAACGGATTGGGATTCGACTTATAATTGGAATGAACTGGTTGGAGCGGCACAAGGGGAGAATCCTATGCGCCGAGCACCGATTGCTGCTCAAGAGTCCATCTGGGGTCACTGTTTCATACCGCCAGAGACCGAGAGAGCCTTCAACTACAGTCATCTCCGCCATGGCAATGTATCGGGAGCTCAGAAAGGACATGAAGTGTATTTGTCACGTGCAAGACCTGGAGAGAGATCCAGAGTTCAGTGACGAGGTAGCAGTAGTCTCAGAATTCCCCGATGTATTTCCGAAAGAGCTACCTGGTATGCCACCACAGAGGGCGGTAGAATTTGAAATCGACCTTGTACCGGGTACTGGTCCCATTGCTAGGGCACCATACCGTATGGCACCGGCAGAAATGGCAGAACTCAAAGAACAGCTACATGATCTTCTCGACAAAGGGTTTATACGCCCGAGCGTATCACCCTGGGGAGCACCGGTCCTCTTCGTGAAGAAGAAGGACGGTAGTCTCCGCCTCTGCATCGACTACCGCGAATTGAATGCGGTCACTGTAAAGAACAAGTATCCATTGCCACGCATCGACGACCTGTTCGATCAGTTGAAGGGAGCATCCGTCTTTTCTAAGATTGATCTCCGATCCGGTTACCACCAAATTGCTATCAAAGAGCAAGACATTCAGAAAACAGCATTCCGAACAAGATATGGCCACTACGAATTCACGGTGATGCCATTCGGTTTGTCTAATGCACCAGCCAAATTCATGGACCTAATGAATCGGTTATTCAGTGATCAGCTGGACACTTCAGTAGTAGTATTCATTGACGACATTCTTGTGTATTCGAAGTCACCAGAAGAGCATGAAAACCATTTGAGAAGAGTACTTGAGACACTGCGCGAGAACCAGCTGTATGCGAAGTTCTCCAAATGCGAGTTTTGGCTAGATCAGGTATCATTCCTCGGTCATGTCATCTCGAGCGCGGGCATTTCAGTAGATCCATCCAAAATCGAAGCAGTGCGATCATGGCCTAGACCTAAGACTGTTACCGACATCCGGAGCTTTCTTGGTTTAGCCGGTTATTACCGGAGGTTTGTAAAGGACTTCTCAAAAGTCGCTAAGCCCATGACGTCATTGATGAAGAAAGATGCACCCTTTGTATGGACAAAGGAGTGCGAGGTATCCTTCCAGAAATTAAAAGACTCATTGACCTCAGCGCCAATTCTCACACTTCCAGAGGGCACAGAGGGATTTGAGGTGTATTGTGATGCATCGGGCAAGGGCATGGGATGCGTACTCATGCAGCATGGCAAGGTAGTAGCCTATGCTTCTCGCCAGCTGAAAAAGCATGAGGAGAATTACCCGACACATGATCTAGAGTTAGGAGCCATTGTCTTCGCCTTGAAGATATGGCGACACTATCTCTATGGGGTAAGCATCACCATCTACTCCGACCACAAAAGTTTACAGTACGTATTCACCCAGAAAGAATTGAACCTAAGGCAGAGGAGGTGGATGGAGTTCCTCTCGGATTACGACATCAACCTCCAGTATAAGAAGGGAAGGCAAACGTAGTAGCCGACGCCCTGAGTCGTCGAGCACACTCGCTCCATTCGCTACTCGCTTCTTCTAGCTTGGTTGACGAGGTGCGAGACGCTCAGTTGAGCGACCCTTACTTCACAGAGATCAGACAGAAAATCACAGATGGTACCTTCGAGCGCCGAAAGTACGACTTCAAACTGCATGAAGATGGTCTGATCCGTTTGAATGGCAGATTATGCGTCCCCCGAAGCAATGCTGAGCTAAGGGATCGCATTCTGCGAGAGTCACATTGTTCGACATTGCATGTCCATCCGGGAGCCTCTAAAATGTACAAAGACATGAAGAGGTACTTCTGGTGGTCAGGAATGAAATCAGACGTGACTGAGTATGTTCTGAGGTGTCTCACATGCCAGAAGGTGAAGTTCGAGCACCGAAGACCGGGAGGAATGGTGCAATCCATGCCCATTCCGGAGTGGAAATTCCACGACATCTCCATGGATTTTGTTGTTGGACTCCCACCTGCTAGGGGAGGACTCAACATGATCTGGGTAGTAGTCGATCGCCTCACCAAGGTTGCCCGATTCATACCGATGAAGGACACCTGGAAGGTGGCGAAGCTCGCAGAGCTATTCGACAAGGAGATCATCCGACACCACGGAGTCCCAAAACCATTGTATCTGACCGCGACACCAGATTTCTTTCGAGATACTGGAGAGCGACACGGGAAGCGCTTGGTACTGAGTTGAAGCTTAGCACCGCCTTCCATCCACAGACCGACGGTCAGACAGAAAGGACCATCCAAACACTAGAGGATATGCTAAGGGCATGTGCCTTAGACTTCCAGGGAAGCTGGATTGAGAAGCTTCATCTTATCGAGTTTTCGTATAACAATAGCTACCATGCTTCGATTAAGATGTCGCCATTCCAAGCTTTGTATGGTAGACCTTGCCGTACCCCGTTGTGTTGGGATGAGTCAAGCGAAGCGGTCATCATAGGACCGGAGTATTTGGAACAAGTACAAGCTGAGGTACAACAAATCCGAGCCAATATGAAGGCAGCCCAAGATAGACAGAAATCCTATGCGGATGTGCGACGACGCGACCTTGAGTTCGCCGTGGGCGACCAAGTGTTCTTGCGTGTCTCACCTATGAAGGGTGTCTTTCGATTCGGCCAGAAGGGCAAACTGAGCCCGAAATTTGTAGGCCCGTATGCCATTACCGAGAGGATTGGAGCCGTAGCTTATAGGCTAGCATTGCCTGAAGAATTGGGCGTGTTCATGATGTCTTTCATGTATCACAACTCAAGAAATACATAGCCGATCCCTCTCATGTATTAGAACCCGAACATCTATCCCTAGAGCCGACGATGAGATATGTCGAGACTCCACTACGAATCCTTGATACCAAGACAAGAGACACTCGCCATAAATCCGTACGAATGGTGAAGGTCTTGTGGTCTAACCACGATGTCGAGGAAGCGACTTGGGAATTAGAGGACGCCATGAAGGCGAAGTACCCGAATCTGTTTGTAGACTAGATGTCTAGTATCCGTATAGCACGGAGGGTACGGGGCGTACCCCTTTTAAGGGGGGTAGAGCCTTTTTGCTTTTGCATTGCTTCGGGTTAGCATTGCATAGTATGTATGTATTGTAATTGTATTTGTTTTGCACATGTAGTGCTAATTGTATTGTATTGGCACAAAGTAGTGCTAGTAGTATTCAGTATGTAGTACATGAGTATGGTATGTGTATGGTATGTATGTAATGAGTAATGCATTTGTGTCGTACGGTATATGACACGAATGACATTGTGAAGTATTGCGAATGTATTGTGGATTGTATGAATTGGATGGAGCATTGTGTATGGTATTTGAATGAAGTATTGTGTATGGATTGAGTATTGCGTATGGTATTTGAACTAAGTATGTGGCATGGTATCTGAATTGCGTATGCTGGTAGTGTAGGAATTGTGAACACCTTGTAAGGTGGTAGTAGAATGTATTGTGGCAATTGGCTTGCCAAATGAGTAGAAGTAGTAAACTGTAACCTTGAGCAACTTTGAGGGCAAAGTTCCTTAAGGGGGGTAGATTGAAATACCCCGTAATTAAAAACAGTGATTAATTAGGCTAATTATATTTTTAAAGGCTTAATTACACTTAAATAATACGAGGGAACAAATCCCGAAGAAAACGGACCTTTAAAATGGTTTAAAAGCATAAACGAACCTTAAAGCGCGTTTTCGAGGAAACCGGGAAAACGTGACTTTAAGCGGGTCAAATAGACTCGTAACAACTTTGGTCAACTAAATAGTCACTAATAAATATTAGTGGAGCTTTAGAACCAATAAAATTAATTAAACGAGAAAATTCCGGAAAACGGGTACCGGTTAGTAAAAACTGTAACAACCGGTGAGTTGTGGGGTGAGAATGCAAATAAAGAAACTTAGTGTGTCCACTTTTGTAAATAAAAGTGAAAAATCTGTAGGTTGAGTGTGTGTGGGCCGATTTTATTAGCCCTCCCCCTCTCTTTATTATTCCTAATGCACTAAAGGACAAAAGAATAAGTAAAAAGCAAAAACAATTCTCTCACCTCACCACTCAGCCCTCTCTCACGTTTTGTTCCCCCAGCCTGCACTCTCTCTTCTTCCTCAAGCTTGCAAATGGCGATTTGTTGAAGCCTCTACAGCTCCCTCTTCTCTCCTCTCTTTGACCACTCAAATCTTCTCCAAACTCAACAAAAATTATACCATTGTAATCCCCTTGCAAAGGAGAACATTTTCATCCTTTCAAAAATCCAAAGCCCCACTTTCGATTTTATGGGTGTTCACCATTTAGAGATTTGAAGCCACCATTAGAAGCACCTTCACCTCCTTATCATCTTGAGGTAAAAAGAAATTCGAAAATCCATTGTTTCTAGCCCTTGTTTGCATTATAAGCATTTTCAGTTTTTGAATGCCTTGTCCTCCTTGTTCCAGCCGATTTTGGCTCTCTTGTTGGGCTAGGAATATTGTTCTCTTGCTAGTCAAGAACTCCATTCATCCATTGGAAGGTAATAATCTTTTCTAAACCCCAAAACTAAATTCTAGGGTTAAGTATAAAATGAATGCTAAATGGTATTGTGTATGTGTTATGTGCTGTAGCACTTGTGTGTGTGTGAATCCCATTGGGACCAAGAACGAAGGAGAAGAAAGGAAGAGGAAGGAAAAGAAAGAAAAGAAAAACTAGCAAGACAAGGTAATTGCTCTTACCTTGAACTAGTTGTATGTAGTAGTGTAACAGTTTTAAGTAGTAAAGTGATAATGTATTTGAGTAATGAGTAATGGTAATGTAGTAGTGTATTGGAGAAGAGAATGTAACAGTTTTTGAAGTTTTAAATGTTTTTAAAACTTGGGAAAACATGGGTAGTGAATGTGTATGTGTGCAGGAATTTATGTTGTTGTAGTAGTGTGAATTGTGTATATAATGTATTGTATAAACAGGTTGTGAGAATGAGAATATGTGAGCTGAATTAATGTGTGGAGATGTTAAAAATATAGGGGAGACTATGTCAAATTTTGTGTAGAATGAGAGGACTTAAGTTGTTTAAGAAGAGGAAGTATTTGGAGAGTTTAAAAGGATGTTTTAATAGCTTGTAACAGATTTGAAAAGAGTATTTAAGGGAATGGAACTAGGATGTAGTAATGATTTGAGATGCTAAGAGTAGCATTAGTTGAGAGAGTAATGAAGGCTAGATATTGAGTGAAAATCTGTAGCATAAGAGGGAGTAAAAATCTGTAGCACTAGAAGAGTAAGAACTAGTATGAGTGTTGAAGAAGAATGATGAAAATGAGTGTAAGTGTGTAAGGATTGAGTAGTAAGTTTAATGGATGAACTGAGGTGATTTAGAGTGTTAAATTAGTGCTAAATCATGTGGGGAAGCATAGGTAAAGATTGGGGAAGCAATGGGTAAAGAATGCAATTGAAACAGATTTTAAACTGAAAAACTGGGCCGGACCGACCTTAGGACCGAACTTGCAAGGTCGGTCGAGCCCAGATTTACAAGACGGGAAACCTACTGGAATGGACCGACCTTGCGACCGGACTTGCAAGGTCGGTCGACCAAAAATTTTCCGTCAAGTAAGCTACTGGAATGGACCGACCTTGCGACCGGACTTGCAAGGTCGGTCGACTCAAAAAGTTTCCGTCAAGTAAGCTACTGAATGGACCGACCTTGCGACCGGACTTGCAAGGTCGGTCACTCAAAAATTTTCCGTCAAGTAAGCTACTGGAATGGACCGACCTTACGACCGACTTGCAATCGGTCGACTAAAAATTTTCGTCATAGCCACTGGAATGGACCGACTTGCGACCGGACTTGCAAGTCGGTCGGGCTGAAATTGTCGAAGACGAAACTTACTGGAATGGACCGACCTTGCGACCGGACTTGCAAGGTCGGTCGGTCCTGGAATTTCACCCGTGTAGTCTACTGGAATGGACCGGACTTGCAAGGTCGGTCGCAAGTCCGGTCGAGTAAAAAAAATGTTTTATTATATGACTATAGTAATCATATATACATATATATATATGCCTATATACCTATATGCATATATATGTAGTAATACACCATTAATGAAGTGATAATGGTAAGAAAGTAAGTAAGTTTGTAAGAAAGCAAGTTTATGAGGTAGTAAAGAAAAGAATGGTTTTATAACCAAGTATGAATGTAAAGAAGTAGTAAGTATACATTGAAAGTATCAATGAAGGAGTAAGTTAGATCAATAATAGATCATTGATCATACTACTTCATGTATGTATAGGAATCAAATAGTTGATCTCCAAAGGAACCGGTAGTACGTATTCGACGGTGAACGGTATGATTTCTTCATGCCCTGTATCCTAACTTGGTTACCCCGATTTGTGTGCTTATGTGATCACCAACAAGATAAATGCACGAATCGGACTTATATTGCACCTAATTGTGTTTGAACTATATTGTTCTTGTTTTATGCTCTTGAACATTTAGTTTGTATAATTCATGAAATGTATGAATGGAAATGAAGTGTATGTGTAAGTATGCGTACTTGTATTGTATGTATGTATGGAAGTAAGTATGGACTTCTACTAATTCCTAACAACCTAACTCCTAACATGAGTAATGAGTAAAATGGAATGAGTAGAAGCCCGATATAGTTTCGGCCACGCGTGAGGATAAGGAACCACAAGAGGTTGGAACCGAATCCTGGCTATAATCTTTTCCTTGGACCAAATCCCTTGAATGGGTAGCATCCTGGATTAGTGGGCCACCCTAAAGCCCGGTGGTGGGATGTAGTAATCCCTGCCCGGAGGTCATACCGACTTAACTGGAAGTAAAGTATGTAAGAAGTATTATTGTATTTGTATTGGTCTTGACTATTGTAAGTCATGACCCGGAGTAAAAGTATTGAACACCCGATTAACCCGGGTGTGTAATAAGGCTAACAAGACCTTGGTATGTATTGGAGAATTGTATCTCCGTGATGCGGTGAGTATGGTAAGTATGAATGAATGACTTGTATTGTATTCCTTGTATGTATTGTATGTATGTATGCTTGGTAAAATGAATGTAATGTATTGTATTGTATAAAGCATGTATGTATGTATGAATGAAACGAACCGCATGTACTCGACCAATAGTTGGCGTACCCTCGCTAGTACGCGGGGTATGCGGTTATCATATGCAGCGTAAGCTGACCCCCTAGGGGGAATGTTTTTACTCCACAGGTACCCGCGAGGCGTGAAGGTAAAGTAAGGCAAGATGTGATTCTTTTTGGAGTAGTAGTAGGATTGGAACGGTGTACTGAGTTGTACACGGCTAAGGCCTTTTTGTGTAGCCGGTGTACCATGTGGTACACCTTTTTGGATATTGAATTCTTGATTGGATAGAAAGGAGTAGTTGTATAAACTCTTCATTTTTGGGAAGTAGTTTGGAATGTAATTCATGTACCTTAGACACTCGGTAATCAAATGTAAGCTAAGTATTTGGTATTGTAAAGTAAGTAGTATGTATGTATTTCATTCTAATCATCAGACCGAAACAGTAAGTAATAGTAGCCTTGTTAACCTTGGAGGGTTAACGGCGTTGTATCACCCGCCGGGAGTAGGTAAGTATTCCGCTGCGAGAAGGGTAAGTATGGGATTGATTAGAGGATAATGGACGGATTAGCGGTTGGGGTGTTACAGAAAATGGCACCAATGTGAAGCTTGGAGACTCCTCTCCTTCTAAGGTAAGATTTCCAAGAAAAAGTCATTTTTTCCCTCATCTCTTGGTGTGTAATCAATTTTTTCACCATTGTTGATACCTTTTTTTCTCCTTGTTTTTTTGAGCTCCATTTCAACCCTCCTATGGTGGAGTGATTCCCTTCTTGATTCAAGGTGAGAACCCCTCTCAAAAATCTCCAAAGGTAAAACCCTAACTTGTACCCTAAGCCCCTTTGATTGTATTGAGATTTTCCTAAGGGTTTAGATAATTAATTGAGTATGTTTTTTTGTGTTCTGGACGTTGGGTGGAGTTTGGAAACTCCATACCCTCTTGACCGATTTTGAAGAGATGAGGAGCAAGAGGTGAATTAAGGAGACTTGTGAAATTAAGGTAAGGAATCCACCTTAACCTTGTTTAGAATTGTTTAAGTGTTTGGGGATGGGTAAACAAATTAATGAACCCAAAATTGTGGATTGAAATCTGTGTTGGAATGTGTTTTAATTAGTTTTGGAGAAGTTGTGAAATGTTGGTTTGAATTGAGGGCCTTGGAGCCAAGTGATTTGGGAATTGTGTTTATAGTGTTGTTTGGTGAATTTTGAATGGATATTATGTGCTGGAAGGACCCTTATGGTGTGGCTAGATAAGGAATGTAAATTGATGTGAATTGATGGTTTTGGAGATGTTAAGTTTATGGGGAGGTCATGGCGAAATTTGGTAGAGAATGAGTGTTTTTTTAGGGTGTTTAAGGTTTAGGAATGTTGATGTACAAGGAGGAAACACTTTTGGCATGGTGGCTATCATAATTATGAAACACCACTTAGAGGAACTAAAGAGAAAACATTGTAAGTGTTTATGGAGTTATAAAATGAGTTTTATGGTTGTGGTATGAAGGGTAAATGTGCCAAATGATGTTAGAACACATTAGGAGGCTTGTGGAGAAGTTTGGGAAAGATTTGACAATTTTTTGGACAGATTCTGGAGGCGACCGACCCAGGGATCCGACCCACAGTTGGGTCGGACGGCCTCTGTTGGTCACCCGTAATTGCTTCTGGAATGGTCCGACCCAGAGGACTTGGGTCGGACGGGCGCGTTAGGAAAGACGGAAAGTTTCTGGAATGGTCCGACCCAGTTGGATGGGTCAGACGTGGGTCGGACATGGGAGGAGTTTTCCGAAACTGAAGTTACTGGAATGGTCCGACCTAGATGGTTGGGTCGGACATGGGTCGGACAGACCCAAAATTGAAAAAAAAACTAAAAACTAAGTGTGGTTTAAGTGGTCAACCCTAGTGGGTATAATGATGACGACCAAGTGTAAGTTAAGTATAAAAACATGTTACACAATCATGTAAAATGTTTAGTGAACCGGAATTTAAAAGTGATTACCGACATTATCAATCATGTCTAGGAACGACGTTTGGCGGGACTCGTATGCAGCAGGGACCAAGGTATGGTTTTCTTGCAACCTGTGTCCTACCGGATTACACCGGCTTGTATGCCAATGTGCTTTTCTGTGTGTTTGCCACCTTGCAAGATAAAGCATGAAATGAGTTTATAGTAATTCATTATTGTGGCGTAACTAGTTCCGATACCGCTTAACCCTAGTTATGTGTTAAATAATAGTTAACCGACCTTAGGTTCACATAAGAGATCGGTAATCGGAATAAACGTCCCAACCCACGGGAACGTTCTAACTACGGCTA
Source organism: Limonium bicolor (assembly GCA_023374045.1). Taxonomy (NCBI): domain Eukaryota; kingdom Viridiplantae; phylum Streptophyta; class Magnoliopsida; order Caryophyllales; family Plumbaginaceae; genus Limonium; species Limonium bicolor. Next base: position 501,074,272 of record CM041776.1, read on the forward strand.
TCCGTGCGTTAGTGTATGTTGTGACTATGTGTGATGTATGTGACTTTGTTTTGTGTGTTTTGCTATCGGATACAGTTATCCATGTTTGTAAAAAAGGGATGTTACTCCCCTTCTGGTCTAACAGAGTTAGTAACACTATGTGATGTATGTATGTGAAGTTCCATAAGGGAACCTTTAACTAATATGCATATGATGTATGGTGAGGAATCCGGTCGTTCCGGTCGCGCGTATTGTTTGGGAGTTGATGTATATATGTAAATTAACTCCCATCCTGTTATGTTAGGGTTGTTTTCCTTCATTGGATTTCGACCTCCCATTAGCTTAGCCAAAGCTTACCTACCCAACTTCCAATCGGGTAGGGGAAATTATGTGTAATGTTGGTAGGGTGTTGATGCCTGAGTTCGCTTCGACTCCCTCTTTATTATGTTACGGTTGTTTTTCCCCCTTGAATTACAACCACCCACAAGCTTAACCAAGGCTTACCTACCTCATCACTATTGGAGCTAGGGGGAAATTGTGTAAGGTGTGATCGGTCCTATATGAGGCCGCCACTCCTAAGTGAAGATAATGTATGTATGTTGTGCTCGGGCTTATATCACCCCGGCACTCCCTAAGTAAAAGTTTATGTTCTCTAAGAAGTATGGAAATAAGTTTGTGTATGATAATAAGTGAAGTGTGTTGTCATGTTGTGTGTCCTAACCTTGTGTTTGTGTTCTATTAATGGATGTGTGCTTTTAAGCATGAAGTACGTGTGTATTGTGCATGTTTTAAATAAAATCAACCGCATGCTAAGACGACAATTAGTTGTGCGTGGCCCGGTAGCACGCGGGCTGCGGGATTACCATACCAGCAAAGGTGCTGAGCCCCCTGGGGGGCCACCCTTTCTTCTTTTCCTGTTTCAGGTACAAGGAACTGAAAGTCGTTCGAGAGTAGGACGGGTAGTTGTTTGCATGTGGTAGTCACGAGAATTGTGTATGTATGGTAGGTGTAGTAAGACCGAAAATGTATCGGCGTTAGTTGGTAATTACTCGGTACAGTTGTAATGTAAGTGTATAACGATGGTTGGACATGGAACGGGATTTATGTGTAGTTGCTCGGTGTTTAGTCCATCAGACCGGTACAATGTATGTATGTTAGCCTTGTTAGCCACGTGGGTGACTAACGGCGTGTAACACCAAGGAGTTAAGTTATGTTGTGAGTTGTGATTCCCGCTGCAAGGTGTTTGTGTTGTAGTAGTTGGGGTGTTACACAAACTTCCACGCACCAACTGTCTGATTCCAACTCCCACAACTCCTGCACACTGTCCCCCCGTGCCATGTGTTATCTTATTCATATAACCCATTGACCATACCCACACTCTCCTGCCTTGCATTGTTCTGCATGGGCAGGAACAATCTTCAATTCTCTCTAATCCTGATGCACAAGGTAAGCTCTACTGAGTTACATTTCCTCTTCTGTTTTCCTCTTGTCCGAGATTTCCACTACTGCCTAACTCTGTCTTCCTTCTCGTCTGTACATGCGTGGCTAGAGGAGAAACCAGAGAGCAAAACCCAATAGAACAAGCAACTAATGTCACCTGCTGTAACCTCCATTTGAGACCCAACTCAGGTAGTAATTCAGAGATGTTCTCTACATGCCTATTTTCCTCTGTGTCGATGCTACTGTCTGAAAAACTTATAACTCAACACTGGTTCTTTTCACGCTTGAATCCCCCATGCAGTCCCCATTGGCCTTGTCCAAAAGATCTCTGAGAAGAGCTACTAAAAACTCCCCCTGAGGTTTAACAAAAGGGTGAGTTTCCTGAAACAATTCCCCTCTAGTTTCTGTATTATCTTTCACTGATTTTTGTTGCCAAGCCTAACCCTTGGGTAAATGTCCTCAGTCATTGTCGAATAAACAAGGGTTGGAGGTTCCATACTACACCCGAGAATCAGCCAAGCAACTCAACTGGTGAGTTACTCCTAAACCCATGTCCTGATCAAAAGGAAAAAAAACAAAATAAAATCCTCTGTCGATGTTTCATTTCTGTAACATGACTCTCAGTCCCTTTACTGTCCTGGGGTGGTATTGGGTAGTGATACTTACAACACTACAAATGCATGTACTGAGTTATCCAAATTTGGGAGTAATTCAAAGGGAAACAGAACTAACCTGATACTAGTAGAGAGGAAACAGAAGGAGATGTGACAGTCTTGTTTCAATTCTGAAAATGTTGTGCTTCTGTATATTTGTTCTCTGAGTACAGTCAGAGATGTGGTGGGTTTCTTCTAGAATAACATCACATTATACTAACTAGATAAGCAACTAAAGAGCACTGAGGGAAAAGAAAAAGAAGACAAAAACACCAACCTGTTTAATTCAGTTGCCTATTGTGTCGAGATCTGTAACATTATATATATATATATATATATATATATATATCTATATATATTGCATATATATTCTAGCATTGTAAGTGTGGGGTAAGTGTGTACTTGCCTAGTAGCCAACACCCCTAGTTAATCAGTAACTAAACTAGGTTGAAACAAAAAAATTGAAAAACGGTCTGTAAGAGAAAGGAAAGCAGAGGAGATGTAACAGTTGGTTTCAATTCCTGAAAGGTGTTGTTTTCTGTGGATTACTGTCAGTTTTGGGGTGGGTTTGTGCGAGAATATAATCACACTCAGCTAACTGCGTAAACAACTAAAGGACTCTGAGAGAAAGAAAAAAAGAAATAGGAACAGATGACATCTTAAAAGGAAATAAAGTAGTGTAACAGTCCATAAATATGCATCTCAGGCTCTGTTGTAAACTCGATGTTAAATCATGTGTCTGGGGCCTTGTTTGGTGAGTTCTGAGAGTATAGCCTGTACTGAGATTCGAAGTAAACAACTAAGAAACTTGGGGAAAAAGGAAGAAAAATAGAAACTAAACAGAAAGATAATACAGAACAGGATCAAACTTCAACTTTAACAGTTTTTAAAGTAACTTTAGTTTTCAGTTTTGGGGTGAAACTTCTGTTTCAGAGGCATTACCCATATACTTCTGAGGTATTGAGGTTTAAAATAAGAAGGGAACCCTAGACTAAGCAAGTAAAGGCTCACAGTTAAACTGGTAGACAGATTCACAGTAACAGTGAATAAAACCACTAGTGTCTGATTCTCTAAGTTCTGGTTTTCAGTTTTCTTTCAGATTCTGTGCGTTGGTGTACTCTTGCTCCTTGGGTGGAAAATGAATTTAGGGTCTTTTAACTGTCTTAACTAAGAATGTAAATTAGTTGGAGGGAGTTGTAGATCGGTTTAGGGAAAAATAGAAAAGAGACTAAAGAGACAGAAACCGACTATAACAGAAAGCTTCACATCAGGTTATCAGTTCTTGAATTTTGGGTTATCAGATTTTCTAGTTTTGTGCAGAAGAAACTTGGGGGCATTGTCCTGGTTGGTCTTGTCTGTTCTTGAGTTTTAAAGACTTAATAACACTAACTAAGTACAGCTACTAAGAAGGGAACAAGAACAGATTCTAAACAGAAACAGAAAAAAACAAAGAGAAATATCAGTCTGTCAGTTTTAAATTACAGATTCTGTTTCTGTTTCTGTACAGGAGGTTTTGTGTGTGTATTACTGGAGTAGCTGCGAGCTTAAACTCGTGTTATCACACTCAACTAGATAGATGAGCCTGGGGAGAGATTTGAAAGTAAGAAACTGTGATTAAACAGAAAAGAATCAAGGAGTAGGCACCCAGTCTCATAACTTTCAGTTTCAGTTTTCTTAATTGTTTTCTGTATCTGTTCTGTGTAGTAGTTACAGATGAACTGTGGGTGTCCTATGAGTATGGTCTTGAACTTAAACCAAGGTTAACACCTATGATTAGTTATGTAAGCACTACGGGAAAGAACCGAACATAACCTAAACTAACTAGCAACAAGAACCAAGGGGAAATATTTGGATTGTATTTCAGTTTCAATAACATGATAGCTTCTGTATACTGTGTCATGAGGGTACTGTAAGCGTGATATTAGTGTAATAATGAACTCTAATAACAGCAAATAAACATAACTAGGATAGAGAAGGATGTGGAGAAGGTTACACATCAATTAATACATTAAAAGTGAAGTTAGATAAGGTATTACATGGGGATTTTGTTTCGGATTTTGAAACTGTTGGATTTTTGTATAAATGGGTTCCAGGGGTATTCTAGGATCTATATTATCATTATACACCGGTTAAAATATTACTCACCTACTTACCTAAGGAGGGGATACACATTAGGCATGTTCTATAAACTTGTTTCATAACTAGCGCTTAAAACACTTTTAAACATTACCTAAGGAACAAAAGATTTAGTTAACATATAAAACTAGTTGTGAATATCCTAGGAGTAAGTTAAGCCTATAATTAATGCACGTGAAGTTCTAAGATTCAATATAAACTAGGCATGTTACAACTTACCTAAGGAATAACATACGATATAAAGTGTCATCACATAAAATAATAAACTGACACATTGTTTTAATTAACTCTAGGACCGTAGCGAGCTCCGATCGGGACTTCGAGAGTAAGACTACTCGTGCTTTCAAATAAGGTATGGACATGTGTGGTTCGTATGTTGTCGTGCTACACGGCTTGTGTGCTGTGTGCTCTGTGTGAAAAGACTATAAGATTAAAGCATGAAACTGGTTTGCTTACTTATTGTGTTGTATGATTGCTATATCATTATTGTATGTTATTTGCGCGCACACAGTAGTTTAGTCCCTTCGCGTTTATGGAAATTGAGATGAAACACTGTGAACTGCGAAAACAAAAGAAAACTCTATAAAAAGGGGAACTCCTCTCTAACCATAGAGGACATACCTCGACACCCACTATGGTGTCTATTCATGAATGATAATGAAGAGAAAAGCTTAATTGGTGGGACATGAGGATAACCCGGGAAGACGACATCTCGGGCCGCGCGGTATGGAATATTCGAGAGTTGGTATCTGCATCAGATCCTTCGCCCTTCTATGTGGAGCACATCCTGGAGTCTAGAGGCGACTCCGCTTTCCCGGCGCATGACATCGGGAATGGGGGAGTGACAACTTGGTGGAGCTTATCCTGGAGTCAAGAGGCGACTCCGCTTTCTCAGCGCATGACGCCGGGAATGGGGGACTAGCTATGGAGGAGACGTCCTCCAACGTGTGGTAACAGAAGAACACACAGTTAATCTATGAGAAACAGAGAAAGATGGGCACCCATACTATATGGTCACGGGAATCAATCTATATCCACAGACCTGATGCAAGAAAGAGAAAGAGAAGTACACGTGATGGAAACCAAGAGAAAGAGACGAAAACACTCAACATTGGATGATCCCACTGTGTGGATCATCATTATTCAAATTCTACGAAAAGCTCTACTTGTTTTGCATGCTTGAGATGCTTGGTGTTATCTCTATGCCAACATGTGTGAGTTGCCTTGTTGATGTTGTATGCTATGTGTTATTGCTTTTCTATTGCATGAAATTGGACTTAATCATATTCGACCAAGTAGTCGTGTAGCCCGGTAAAATGCGGGCTTCACACGTTCATACTCAGCATAGTTTTGCTGAGTCCTTTATTTTTACAGGTATGAAGCGGGAGGCAGACGGAGAGTAGGCACGGGTGACTACCATGGGGGTAGTCTATAGGGGCAGGACTTTTAGTAGTATGTTGTTAATGTATGGGTTATGACTTTGTTGTACTTTCGGATCATGTTGTTGAACTAAGAACTTATGTTGTAGAATTCTCGGTACTTGGTCTGTAATACCTGTTATACTTGGATTTGATTATGGTTTAATTCCAGTCATTCGGGCCGCAGCTTAGTATTGATGTTGTTGTTGTTGTGTCAACCACGTGGGTGGTTGGCGTCTGTGACACCCGAGTAGAAGTTGTGAATCCGCTGTTTCGTCTTTTCGTGATCTCGTTGGGTTACCCGGGGGTGTTACATAATAAGAATGACCCGCAGTGATAGGATCATGACAAGAAGCTCAATCTCAACAACGCCAGGGTACATTAAAAGAAACCCACACCTTCTCAGGTTAATATCAATCAGTAGAAACAGAGAAATCGCCTAAATCATCAAGCAAAAGTCTTAATCCATCGATCGATCTCAACTGAAAACAAGGATGCGACAAATAGTTCCGAACTCACCAGTACAAGAATATGATCGAATGACCTCCCGCGATCGAGACCCAGCCACAATAGAACACCACAATATCAAAGTATACAGGAGCCCACATGCAAACAAATGCGATCGATCTAGCACAGTTCTCATATATACAGACCAAATCAACATGGAATATGAGTCACGAGGGATAAAATTGAAGTAAACTCAGACGATGAGCAGGAGGTTAACTGGCTAACAATGGAATTGGCAATAAATCTGTCTCAGTATAGATAATGAATGTTATAGAGAATGAAAACCAACAAAACGGCAGGTAGAAAGCGTAACCAAACCATGTGAAATTTGTGGATTCAGACAAGTAACCACATGTTAGGAGAAAGGCCGGAAACTCCCTTTCGAGTTGTAGCTTATCGAAACAAAGTAATCGACAACTTACCAAAAACACTGAGAAACATGATGGGGACTATGATCGTAGATAGACTGTAAAGCCATAAACCAGCAAGCCAGATTTGAGAAAGGATTAATGGCACGGGTGGTGTTCGTGAGAGGCTTGTGTGAGAGTTGTGGGATTCTGATTTTTATTTTTGAGGAGAATGAGATTGAGTGTCGGTTAGAATGGAGGATTGCGGCCAGGTTTCTTCGAATTTTTGAGATCGAGATGGGAGAAGAGTAGGAGCTAATGAGGAGAAAACCTCGATGAAGAAGCAGAAGGTTGAAGTTGAGGGGATAGTCGGCTGGGTTTTGACAGAGAAGAAGATGGAGGCGCTGGGTTTTGGAAGAGAATGGAGGCGCTGGGTTTTGGGAAGAGAATGGAGGCGGGTGTTGGTGAAGGTAAGATAGAAGAAGATGGATATAGGGATGATCGAGAGTGAAGACGGGAGGTGGCCGTTAGCCTCTCCTTTCAGGGTTAGTGATTTCCTAATATACAACAAAGGGTTTTGGGTTTTGTTTGAGTGTGGGTCAGATTGGTGTGGAGTGGGCCTTAAAGGTTGGGTTTTATTGGTTGTGAAGCAAATTGGGTCATGATTAAGTTGACTGGTTGGTCATCTAGTTTGACTGGATGAAAAAGGAAAAATAAATTATGACTCAAATTGAATAGACTCCCTAAAACGCTAATGTTTTAAAAAAACGAGAATGTAAAGTAAAGATGAAAGGATTTTATCAATAAAATAAATCATTTTTTATATACATATAACATGAAATAATAAAATGCAGACGAAGAAACATATAAGTAAAATGATAAAAGTAATGATAACTATAAACACATAAAATGATGGGAACAATACTAGAAATGACAATGATGAAAGTAAAAGCAAACACTAAAAAAAATAAAAGACAAGAAAATATAACAGTAAATGGGATAAAATAAAAGATTCATGAACAATAAAAAGAAATGAATAGATAAATAAACGAAAAGGGATGGGTTTGAAATCGGATTGTCGTTGGAAATTCATTTTCAAAGAATTGTATTTTTCTTAAATGCTTTGAAATTTATTCAAGAATTTTGTCATAAAATGATGGTTTCGTTTTGGCACACACGTAAATACATTTTGAGAAAGAAAGGCGACGACCCCTCTTATTTCATTTCTTATTTCAGAATTCGCTTTATGGGGTAAGAATGTTTGGTATCTACAGATGGCTCCCCCTGATTCAATTTCGCAAGCCCTTGCAGAATTGGATCAAGGTTGACGGGGCGCCAAAAATTCTCACTACAATTTAGGATTTGTTCCTATGGGTGCGGGTGCACGAGGACTTATGATGAGCCTCAACTAAACCTCTTGATATCTAGCTCTAGGACTTATGACGGGCCTAGAATGCGATTGAAAGTACGAGGGCTTATGACGAGCCTCAACTAAACCTCTTGATGTCTAGCTATAGGACTTATGACGAGCCTATAATACTAACAATTGATTGATTTGGGTGCACGAGGACTTATGACGAGCCTCAACTAAATCTCTTGACGTCTAGCCATAGGACTTATGATGAGCCTATAATATAAATTGAAAGTACGAGGACTTATGACGAGCCTCAACTAAACCTCTTGACGTCTAGCTATAGGACTTATGACAAGCCTATAATACTAACAATTAATTGATTTGGGTGCACGAGGACTTATGACGAGCCTCAACTAAACCTCTTAACGTCTAGCTATAGGACTTATGACGAGCCTATAATGCAAATTGAAAGTACGAGGACTTATGACGAGCCTCAACTAAACCACTTGACGTCTAGCTATAGGACTTATGACGAGCCTATAATACTTTGATGGAGTTGTATGAAACTCGCTGCTTTGGGTGGTTGATTGAAGGATGATTTTGATTGTGGATTGATTCAGGATTGGATGCTTTTTGGTTGCTTCCGTGAGGGATGTGATAGTCGAATGTTTTATTGATATGGCCCTTGACTTTGTCAGTGTGGGACTTGTGTTTCAATTTTGTTTTGACAGTCTCGCCCGATGTGCACTATAGTTTCGGGATTTGGTAAGACTCCTGGCTCTAGAGTTCGAGATGGCTTCGGTATGGCTCATGAGTTTTTGGTTTTTGTGATTTTGTGATTGGTATTTGAGTGGATGGTTTTTTTTGTGAATGAGTGATTTTGGGAACTCGATGGTTTTGATATGATTGGATGGCTTCGATATGATCCGAGGGCTCCGGTGTGATCGGATGGCTCTGGTGCGGTCGGGTGGCTCCGACATGATTCATGACCCCATTGTGAGCAACGGCTCTGGGATGGTTGGTGGGTTTCGATTTGGATTGAGATTTTCGGGATGGTTAGTGGGTTTTGATTTGGATTGAGATTTTGGGTCGAGTGGCGGGTCGATGTGATTTGTGTACTTTGATGTGGTTGACAATTTTTTTGGTTATGAATGAATGGTTTTGGTACGGATTTTGAATCGAGTGGTGGGTCGATGTGATTTACTATGGTTGACAGTTTTTTGGTTGCAGATGAATGGCTTTGGTATGGTCAGTTACGGCTTCAGGTTCTTCGAGATGGCTCCGGGATAGCTCAGGATGGCTCCGGGGAGGCTACGGGATGGCTTCATTTAATAATAGTGGGGAACAAAAGGGGAACTTTCGCCTGTGAGGTGGTCGCACCCTAAGCCGGCTGCCTACGTACTCAATTCCGTATTGAGATCAGACCATACGTAGTTCGAAACTTTGTGGGATAGGCCTTGGTGAGGAAATGGCTCCTCTGTAGCCCTAGGGATGGTCTCAATATTGGATGATGGCTCCCGCATGGCTCTAGTTTGGCTCTGGGAATGATGTCAATGAGATTCGAGTATGGCGGTGGATGGCTCTGGGAAGATCTTTGTATGGCTCCGGATGCTCCATTTTGATTTCTTCGGATTGGAAGTTATACTTCAACAATTGCGACCGAAATCAACTTTCAGCGAGACTAAGCATAGTCCCTTACTGGTATGATGTTGAAGATGGAATGATTGTGATGCATGCAAACATTAAATCCTAGACGCGATGCAAAATGTATATACGGATTTTGGAGAGAGGGTACAACTCTATCTCTATCAGTATGAGGCTTACGAATATAAGACATCTTCAGTTCGATCTTGAGTTATTGTTGAACTGGAATGCGTGAATCACTTTCCTCCCACTGAAGGATGTAGGTCAATCTCTCGTGAGTATGGTCGTGTATGCTAATGTCATGATGATACTCTTGATGCTCAGAGCAGTGTTTTCCTGAGAATTTCTTTTCGAGGTTATGAACTTTCCGTTCCTCACAAATTCCTCACCTGCAATGGGGTAGGCTGATTATGATTTGGTAGTTTAATTAAAGAGTCACTCGCACTCTAAAGACCTTGTGAGATTAGGTCACACTCATTCACTCACGGTCCCCTTTGGTATGATGGGACATGATGATAACAAGTACGAAGGTTATGATTCATGTTTCAGATCCGGTACTTTCAGTTAACGCTCATTAACTTATGGGTCAGAGGTCTTTATTGGGTTGTAACGGGGCTGAGGGGTATGATGTATGACACATGGGACTGTGAGATTTATTTGGGAATTGTGGAGCTTTTGTGCAATAGATGACGTGTTTCGCCTTTGCCACTAGTGAAATGATTAGACAACCGATCTTTGAGAATCGTTGTTGGTTTCGGTGGGACATCATTGGTCCTTTTGCTTATTTTCTCCTTCTTCTGCTTTGGTACGGTTTTCACTTCGTTCCTTCTTCTTCGTTTTTTTATGTGATTTTCCTTTCTTTCTTTTGCTTTCAGAAATTTTATTGGCTCATCTCAAACATTTTTTGCTTTTCCTTTGGCTTTCAGCTTCGGAGTTGCATTAACTCATTGATCTTCTCAAACACTTTTTGTTTGTTGCTTTTGTGAAAGATGGTGGGGAGGGACCATGGCTCTAGCTCATTTGCAATCCTCTATTGCAAAGGCAGGCAAGTATATATATGTGGGTTGGCATGTTGTGGAGTTTTTGAAGAAAGAGTTTTTCATGAAAGGCTCAGCGGGGCTCACTGAGGGATTATGTACAGGGCAGTCAACGCTTTTTGGTTTTTGTGGAGATTTTTAATCCTAAGTGCCTCGTCATTCTCATTAGTTAATGATTGTTTTCTTACTATTCTCAAATCTTTGCATGAATCACAGTTTGTATCCTGTTTAGCGACATTGATCTCACTATGAATTGTGCCTCTCCATGTGCTGAAGGAAAGCACAAGTCGCTCGTGGTATGGTGTATTGGTGTAATGTGTATTGTGAATTGCAGTGGTGTATTGTGTATGATGTGATGGTATGTATGGAAATGGTGCATTGTGTATGTGAATTCGTATGATGCTTGATCTGTGTATGTTTGTAGTGTGGAAGAAAGTAAACACCTCATAGGTGGTAGTAAGACACATTATGGCAATTGGTTTGCCTAATGAGTAGAGTTATTAAACTTTTAACCTTGAGCAACTTTGAGGGCAAAGTTTCTTAAGGGGGATAGATTGAAATACCCCGTAATTAAAAATAGTGAATAATTAGGCTAATAATTAATTTAGAGGCTTAATTATGTCAAAATAATCATGAGGGAACAAATCCCGAAGAAAACGGATTAAAAACATTAACGAACCTTAAAGCGCGTTTTTCGAGGAAACCGGGAAAATGTGACTTTAAGCAGGTCAAATAGACTCGTAACAATTTTGGTCAACTAAACATTCATTAATAAGCATTAGTGAAGGTCTAGAACCAATAAAATCAATAAAATGAGGAAATAGTAAAAACTGTCAAAAACGGGAAGTTGTGGGGTAAAAACACAAATAAAAAAACTAGTGTGTCACACTATAGTATAAATAAAATTTTTAAAAACCCATAGAGGGACAGTGGTAGTGCGGTGCCTGCTTGTCCCCTCTCTCTCTTTAATTGTTTCTAATTTGCTAAAGTACAAAGCCTTAAAGTAAGTCAAAAAGCAAAATTACACTCTCTCTCCTCTATTCTCTTCTATTCTCTACGTACAGCACCTCTCCCTCACTCTCTGATTTTTCTTCTTCCCTTTGAAGCCTAACAATGGCGATTTTGAGAAGCCACACCCACAACCATCTTCTCTCCTCTTGTTAACCCATCAAACTTTCACCAAAAATTACAAAAATTACACCATTGTCTTCCTCTCATCAAGGAGAACATATTCCTCCTTTCAAAATTCGAAAACAAGCATTTTCATCTCCATGGGTATTCTTGCTTTGGAGCTTGGAGACCACCATTAGAAGCCCCTTCTTCACCTCTTTGGTTTAAGGTAAAAAGAAATCCAAAAGCACTACCTTTTCTTGCTCTTATTCTCAAAATAGAAACTTCTAGGTTGTGAGCTCCTACTCCTTTTGTTCCAGCTGATTTTGGCATTCTTGGAGGAGTGAAAATATTGCTCTTGTGCTTTTCTAAGCTTCATCTACTCCTTTGCAAGGTAATGAATTCCTAAACCCTAGAAATTTACCTTAAAGCATTAATACAATCTAAGGGCTAGTTAGAATTGAATGGTGGTGAGTAATGGGTTGTAGTGTAGAGCTTGAATCTTCATAGCTGTTGGGAAAAGAGGAAAAGAAAGGAAGAAGGAAGAAGAAAGAAGAAGAAAAGAAAACTAGAAGAAGAACAAGGTAAATTGTGCTCACATTTGTAGTCTTGTAAATGCTTATGTAACAGATTTTTAAAGTGTAAAATGTGTATTGTAAAATGGTAATAAGTAGTAGTGTATGTGTAAGAAGAATCAAACAACTTTGAAGCTTGAAATACATTTTAAAACTGTCAAAACCTAGATGGGAATCGGATGTAGTGTGCAGGATTTTAGGAGTGTTTAATGTTTAGTATGTATGTGTGAGAGCTTGTATATTTATGATTGTTGAAAACAGGTAAATGGGGTAACAAAATGTGAGTAAATGATGTGGTGAGAGTGTAAGAATTTAGGGGAGGTTATGTCAAAATTTACCTAGAACTAGAACACTTAAGAACTAGAAACTAGTTAAGAATATACCCTTTGTAACAGATTTTGATTTGAGCTAGTTAGTGGGTAGGTTAGGATAGATAGTTGATGCATTGTAAGCTTTAGAAATGACATTAGAAGAGGGATCTATAGATGGAGAAGGTGAGAGTTAAAATCTGTAGCATAATGCAACTAAGGGAAGATAGTGTAAGTGCTTAAATGAGAACTTAAGAAAATAAGTGAGTGAATTAGCATAATAGGAGTAATAGGTTAGTGATGGATTTAAACATGTTTAGGAGGATAATTAGGTGCTAAAATATGTGGGATTAAGTGTAGGAACAATGGGGAATTAATTAGGCAAAGTTGGTTTGAAACAGATATAGAAAATGTCAAAATCTGCTAAGTACAACGGCTGGTCCGGGACTTAGTCCCCGGACAAAGACCCGGACCATGCTGAAATTTCAGCCGAGAGTTGAAGACATGAGGTGGTCCGGGACTAAGGTCCCGTATAAGGACCCGGACCACCCCACAAAAACATGCCGAGAGTAACTACTAGTTCAGGTCCGGGACTTACCCTAGGTATGAAGACCCGGACCATAGTAAGAAAATCCACCGAGAGTTTTAACTGCCTCTGGTCCGGGACTCAAGTCCAGTATGAGGACCCGGACCATGCAAGGAAATCAGCCGAGAGTAGTGACCATGTGTTGGTCCGGGACTTAAGACCCGGACAAGGTCCCAGACCAACCAAAAATTGTAAAATTAAGCTTATTGAATGGGGTTTAAGGTAAGGAAGTGAATGGCAATGATAGTATAAGATAATTAGGACCTAATTAAGGATGTTTAAAGGTCATTAAGAGTATAAACAAGTTTTAAAACTAATAAAGAGTAAGTAAACCATATGTAAGTATAAGAATTGTAAAGATATAGTAAGTATGAGTTAGGAAACGTAAGAGTAATCGAGTTAAGTTAATGATAGTTAGATTAATCACTCGATTGTATGTATGTCATAGGACTTGGATTGTGAACACCGGAGGAAAGTTGGATACAAGTACAACGGTGAACGGTATGAACTTCTCATGCCCCGTATGCTACCTTGGTTACTCTGATTTGTGTGTTGTGTGCTAATTGATCACCAAATAAGATAAACGCACGAATCGGACATATTATGCTTACTTGTGATTATCATGAGATTGTTCTTTGTTTGAATATTCTCCTTAAATCATAGTTTGTATAATTCATGAAATGTATGGATGAATATGAATGTGTGTATGCTTGATGTATTGTATTGTGACCGAATGGTATTGTGATTGGACTTCTAACTGATTCCTAACAAGCTAACCAATCTAACTTAATAAATTGGTAATTAAATTGGAATGAGTAGAAGTCCGATATAGTTTCGGCCACGCATGAGGAGGCGGAGTCACAAGAGGTTGGCTCCAATTCCTGACTCTTAACTGGTCCACGGCCCAACCACCTTAAATGGGTAGCATCCTGGATTGGTGAGTCAAGTAAAACCCGGTGGTGGGATGGTGTAGTCCCTGCCCAGAGGTCATACCGACTTAACATGAGTAAAAGTAAGTAAGAATGAGTAAACAAGTATGGTAAAGTAAGTAAGTAAAGTAAGAGTAAGTAATGAGTAATGAGTAAAAGAGTAATAAGCATCCGATTAACCCGGATGCGTAATTTGGCTAACCTTTGTGAAGGTAAGTATGGTGTGTGCTATGGTACTGCTGTCTTTGATTGTATAATGTATTGTATATGATTGTATGTTGTGTGCAAAGCATGTATGTATGAAATTAATGAACCGCATGTACAGTCGACCTTAAATAGTCGGCGTACCCTAGTTAGCACGCGGTATATGCGAAGTTTATGCGCAGCTTTTGCTGAGCCCCTTGGGGTGATGTTTTTAATATAATGCAGGTCCTCGAGACGGGTGAAGATGACGAAGAGTTTAAGTTTGATTTTTTTTGTCTGTAATCAATGAATTGTGAAAGGTGTACTATGTTGTACACGGCTGTAGGTTTTGTTAGCCGGTGTACCATAGGGTACACCCTTTTGGATAATGAAAGGATGGTGATTTGGAATAGATGAGTAGCTTGTAGAAACTCATAATTTCTGGAGATTGAAAAGGGATGTAATTAAATACTTTAAATACTCGGTAATCCAGTAATGTAAGCATATGGTATTTTGTATTTAGTAAGCAATGTTTTAGTAGCTCGGTATCTTCTAGTCATCAGACCGTCACTGTAAGAAGTATAAGCCTAGCTAGCCATATGGGCGGTTAGCGGCATTGTATCACCCACCGTAGTAGTAGTAGTATTTCCGCTGCGAGTAGTTAGGATAATTGGGACGATTGGACGGTAAGTATAGGATTAGCGGTAGGGGTGTTACAACTCCATAACGCCTAGGATCTAAAGCCACTCCGCTTCCTCGATCCTTATCCTGCAAAATAAAATATGGTGCCCCAAAGGGGCTCAGCAACCCATGGCTGGTATGGTTAACGTGCAGCCCGTTGGCTACCGGGATACACGCAACCAATTGTCATGATAACATGGCATTCATTTTAACACACAACATAAACAAGCATAGCAATAAACTTTGTATAGCAACAGCAACATATAACATAACAGGAATGTTTCTCTTTAGGAAACAAACCAAACATTTGTTAGTCAACTTTGTAAGCCTAGATCTCACTCTCATATTAATCTTGTTACATAACTCGTTACCGTTTTGTTCGTCGAACGAATAACTTAACCCAAAGGTGTGTCGGATATAGTGACCCAAGCACATCGTACATATATTCCCCCTAGTCCGATCAATAGTCAGATAGGTAAGCCTTGGTTAAGCTTGTGGGTGATAGTAATCCAAGAAGGAAAAATAACCATAACATAAAGAGGGTCGAATCTGATTCAGATATCAACTCCCGTACATACACGCGTGACCGGAACGACCGGATTCCTCACTCCCCGGTTAATCACTTGTTAGAAGTCCCATTTATGGTACTTGACTCAATGAATCACAAGTAAGTGTTTTAGGCCCAGTTAGGCACACAAGGGAGATGGGATTCACTTTAACAGCACAAACCACAACTAGCTCATACATAGCCGTAGTTAGAACGTTTCTTAGGTGGAAACGTTAAAACCGGGTACCGCTCTCTTACATATCCTAGTTTGGTCAACTAACGGGTTAGCATGTATTTGACGTTAACGGTACCGGTACTCACACGCCTCAATAATAACAATGATTGTAAACTCATTTCATGATTTAAGTCTTACATACAGAAAACAAACAACACACAAGCCGGTGTAAACCGGTAGCAAACAGACTGCAAGAAAACCATACCTTGGTCTCTGCTGCGTTTGAGTTCCACCGAATGCAACTCCTATACATAATTAATAATGTCGGTTAATTACCTAATTTAAATTTCAATTTTACTAAGTGTTTTACATACTTACATGACATGTTTTACAATCAAACTTACACTTGATTATCCTCATTATACTCACTTGGGTTTACTACATAAGTCACATTTCTTTTCTATTTTTTTTAACAAGTATGGGCCGACCGACCCACCGACTGACCCAACCCCCTGGGTCGGTCCATTCCAGACACATTCGGGTTCACTAATTTTTGCCCGACCGACCCAAGCTCACTCCGACCGACCCAAAACCCTCTAGGTCAGTCCGTTTCAAAGACTCACCCGTTGCCTTATTACAGTCCGACCGACCCAGCCAAGGTGGGTCCCTTGGGTCGGTCGACTGCAAAACTTTCCCAAAGTTTGTCTAACTTTCTCCAAAATTTTCCTCACGCCTTCTAATGGTTTTAACATCATTTAGCACACTTAATCTTCATATAACATCCACCAAACTCATTATCTAGCTCATTCCTAAGTTCCTTAAACGTTTACTCATTTCCTTAAAAAATCTCCTAACACTTGTAATATTTTTCCTTAAGTTCCTAAATGGTATACCATACCTAAAATCTCAACTAACCAAATTGTTTACTTATCACCACCACAATTCCTCCAAAAGCATTATTCCTCACTAAGACCTCCTTACACAAACTACTCAAGACTTTTCCACAAGTTCACACCTAAACCTCCTCAAGGCTTTATTCCTCTCTTATTTACCAAAATTCTTATAAGACTTAACCACACTCCCACCATGACCTTGGTGTATCCAATCCACTCATTTTCACTCTAAATCCTCCAAAAGCAACGCCTAAATCATTTTAAACCCTCAAGAACACCTTAAGTCATTTTAATGCTTATAAACACTTTAATTCCCATTTCTTTCTCCAAATCAACCCTTAACGCTTCCTAGTACAACCTAGGTCACTAAACTTCATTTAAACACCTAAGATTCCTTATTTACTCACCAAATTTTTTTGACATAGTTTCACTAGCACTTTCTTACACCAAAACACGTAGTTTTTACCTTTAAACAATCAAGAACATTCATCCACACAAGAAATGTTCTTTACACACAACTAAACCTTAAACTACACTACATCACAATATAGTGCATAATTTAAATTGATTGGCACTAAGGCCCTTAAATAACATGGCTCTTAGGCCCTTAAATTGCATTAAACTTAAACACTGAATTTCCCACATAATAATTGCCTTTAACCTACAAATACACACAGCATCACATATGCCCTTAATAACCTCCTTGAGGATAGTTTTCTAACTCATTTACCATTGGCTCCTTAGGTAGTTTATTAAGCATTTAAAGCTCAATTTCCTAAGACCCAAACACTACATTAGGTTAGGTTATTTACCTCTTTTCTTCAAGGTTTCTTTCCTTGTTTTCTTGGATTGAAAATCAGCAAGGAACTTGATCACTTGTCAACCTTCTAACCATACACACATATAAGGGTAATGAGCTTTAAGATTCATACTTAAACTCATATATAAACCCTAGTTTTACATAGGTGTTTTAAAACATTAAAATAGAAGTTTACCTTGGAATTAAATGAGAATTGGATTAAGTAGCAAGAGAGGACTCCTCCTAGTCCTTTGAAATTTGAATTAAGCTAAGAAAAGAGCAAGAGAAAGCACCATCAAGAGGTGATTCTCGGTCATGAATGAAAACAAGAGGAAATGTAAATTTTCTTTGGTTTTCCTTACCTTGAAGTAAAGGAGAATGAAAAGGTAGAAAAATATGAGTTCTTGCTCCTTCAATGGTGAATTTCTATGGAACCGAAATGGAGCTTTTGAAGATTTGGAATGACAAAGTTGAAGAGCTTGCTCTAACTAGAAGATTGGTGGTCTTGAAATTGAATTTAGAGCATGGAGCTAGGAGTTATAAGGAATTGAAGATGGAGAATGGTACTAATGTTGTAGCAAAACCGATGAAGAGGGAGGAAGAAGGTTGGAGACGGTGGGAAATGGAGGGAATGAGAGAATGAGGTTAGAGAGTGCACTTTTACAAGATATTTAAGTGTAAAGGTAACTTCTTTTACTTGCTTTTCTTATCTTCTCTTTAATTAAACTAGCAAAGTGTGGTGACTCACACTTAAAAACCGGCCCCCTCTTTAGATAGTAGGATATTTTATGGATTTGTTGACCATTTAATCACTTATGTTGACTTATGTCTTAAATTAGCACTATTTGAGCACTATTCACAAATTAGTGCACATAATTGTGAAATTTTTTATTTCCCATTGATTTAGACTTCCTAATGTGATAATATGTAGTACACATGTTGATATAAGAGTAATTATGGACATTTAGGCACTCAAAACCCATTTCCAAGACAATTTTCCAAAAATGTGCTTTAAGGCTCCTTAAAGCATATTTTGTGTTTTAACTTGTTTTCAAGGTTGGTTTTCTTTAGTAATTGGTTTAACATGTCCATTAGCATGTTAATAAAGTCTTGGTAAGCCCTTTGGGTCTTAACCAAGCTTATCCCAAGCTTAGAGCATGTTTTTGCTCTAAATGTCTTTATGGTACTTTATTGTGTTTTCTATGGTTTAAATTGTTCACTAACTTCTAAGGAACTTTCTAGCCTTAACATACCATAGTTTAATATTTAAACAACATATCAAGGTTTGGGGTATTTCAATGTTAAAAGCATATCTAAAATGTATAAAAAAAACTTACTTGTGCTTTCCTTGCCACCCACTCTGGTGGGTAAGTGTAGCAGTTGTTTGCTTCATCCCAACCTAATCCTGTTTGTTTATGAGTGATCCTTACACTTTCTCCATCCTCCCTTTAAAGTGTCACCTTTATTTTTCAGCTGGGCCTTGTCAACATCATCTAACCCATCCCTCATGCTGTTAAACTTCTCTGTAATGTTACCCCATCGGTGCTGGAACCAACCAACTACCCCTCCTCAACTGAAGTTGTGCTTCTTCTAGCAGTAACTTGATGAGAAGCTCAACATCTTGTTTAGTCTATTCATGTTTCGGGCGTTTGGATTTCCCCTCATCAGTGTCATTCTTCTTCCCCTTCCCCTTGTCCTTATCGTTTCCTCTCACCATTCCTAACTACTATTTGTTTCTTATCAGAACAACGACAGAAAGCACCAACACATGGTTTGCACAAAGAAAAACACATTTCACTGATGCAAGTAACAGACCTAATATACAACACATTGAATCGGTAAGAGAACGGGAAAATCCCATATGACCCAATATATCTGACAAGTCGCACTATAAGTCAACCCAATTTGAATCTTTGTCTTCCGAGTCTTCCGACTCCGGAAGTAGAAAGGGTACTTTTGGAACACCAAGAGGCATAAACAGAAAGAAAAAATAATTAAGTACTATATTTCACTTTGATGCGGAACTGTAAAAAGAGAATAGCCCGCAAAAATAGGGCTATTCTCTTGATAATATACCTTTTTTTTCTGTAATTGTCAAGTATGGTGTTATTCGCTCCTAGAATACTAATGCTTGTCGTATACGCAAAGCAGCATGTAAATGTAAATAGCAGACAGCGATAACATGTGCGACAAAATATGTGATTGCAGATGACGAAAGAAGCTGGAAAATACCTGCTATTGTTGATGCTTGCTTAGTATTTCAATAGGTCGTCAACTGAAGGTTGCACCTGGAATGGTGATGCATAGTCAAAGAACAACAACTTTAAACGACAGAATAGCAACAGCGGAACACAGAAGAAGAAAATAAAGACAGGGGTGTATTACCTGGGTGCAGTGAGGGGTACACACTCTTGGTTCCACTCCTTTATAAGCAAATGAACTGAGTAACTCCATCTCCTATCAGGTACAAATGGTTGTTGAAATTAAATGGATCTGGCTTGAATATTCTCGTTTGTTGCTTTCGCAGGTCAGGGATTCAATGAATGAGGCATGGTTTCCCTGCTGGGAGCATTCACTAGACACTACTGGAGTAGGGGGATGGCCTTCAGCAACGAAGCTTCAATGACGCCGATTCAGTCGTTTCAACTCTTCAATGAAGTTGTTGGCCTTGAATGTGATAGTACAGAACCGAAAAAAAACAAGGGCAATAGTGTAAAGTGTTACTATTCCAGGTTTCACAAATCGCGTATATATTTTGAAACGCAAGGAAACCAAACTTTTTGGTTAATCTCATTTTAGGGCTAATTATTGGACTTTTAGACACACGGATCGCGCACATATCACCTCCCACCTTTATGAAATTAACAAATCATGCGTTAATATCATGAACGTTCAAATAGGACGCTGGCAGAACAACTAAAGTCGATGAACAATTTTCCCAATTAGACTCGGCACAGCCCGTTCCAAACCCAGCCCACGAGCAGCTCAGGTTCCAAACCCATCCAATAAGCGCCTGTGAGGCTGTGACCCAGCAAGATTAGGTTTGTTTGAACGAAGCAGCATTTTTTTTTTTTTGAAACAAAAAGCAGGATAGAGTTTTCCGGGTAATCGAACTCGATACATCTATAAAACAATCTTCGGCCTCCTCTGGAAGGTCGCAGCAATAGAGAGTAATAGCTATCTAGGGTTTAGGTTGGCCTTTGGCTGCCATTGACGATGCAACTTTTATTTTGTGGTTTATTTAGATCTGAGAGAGAGGAGATGCACTAGTAACCTCAAAAACCATGTGACAACTCATTTGCCTCATCTTTCGGCTTCAAGAGTTTGAGATCTGTAGATCGATTTCTTGAATGCTTTGCTCAAGAGGCAAATATCAATACTCTTTTATAGGGTTGCCATAAACGTTGGGGGTTTGGTTAATCCAGAGTAAAGCTTTTCTTCTAGCTTTGGATTCCTTAGCGTTGGTAAATCTCAACTACTTTACACGAAGATAAGCACCGTGGGAAATATTTTGTCTATGTTGCAGTTTCCTTGCGAAGAGTGTTTCAAGGAATCTGGAGTTAGGCTATACCAACTATCTGGTCTTCCTTCTCTGCTCTGAATTTCTTCATTTCCTGTGTGTTCTGTTCTTTGGCGAACTTGAAGGAGTAATTATTAAAGTTTTAATTAGTATTTTCATGCACGGCTTATAGAATGATGAAGCAAATCAGACGGATTCCCAATGATATCAAGTGATTACATTCCAGCTACTTCTGACCATTTTTATTCGTGCTAGCAAAACCTGTTTTATTTTGTGCATCTTTGTTTTCAGCATCTTGTTATTTTATCAGTCATTCGCATTCGCAACTTATAGAGATGATGAAGCAAATCAGACGGATTCCCACTGATATCAAGTGATTACATTCCAGCTACTTCTGACTATTTTTATTCGTGCTTGGAAAACCTAATTCTTTTGGTGCATCGTTGCTTTCAATATCTCATTATTTTAATCATTCCTTTTTGTACTTTGCTGGTGATGTTGATCAAATATTTGCTACTCTTGATTGGATATCTATTGAGATTCCATCTGATGATTTATTTTCCACCAAGATCTCTGAGGCAACTAAACCCTTATCTGTTTCATTGATGTATTATGTTTTTCTTTGCTTGTGCATTTGCGTAAATGCAATTTTAATCGTACTGCAATTGATTGAGGAGTGAGATGCAATGATGACTCAAGAAATTCAAGCTCAACAGACCAGATTGCAGGGTAGTATCTTTCTTGATATTACTTTGCATGTCGATTAACCCGCTGAACTGAGCTTCCCTCCCCCTCTAAAAAAGTTTTTACAGTGTATTTTCTCTTTTCACTGAAAATCTTATTGAGTTTTATTGTAAATCTTGCGTTTACATATAACAATTCTAAGTTACTATACTTAGAAATGCTGTATATTGTTCTTGTTCAACCCCTGTTCGTGTAGATATGAACGTGCAAGTTGCTACACGCCATTGCTCTTGTATTTCGAGAGATTTGCAAGTTAGGTGATATTCTGCACCAGTGATTGATAGGTTTCAGTAATTCCATCGGCTATGGTTTTGGTCTTAATAAATAGTTGAGTTCTCCACTAACGCGGGATACTTTCTGGCTCAATGATGAGCAACTTCCACCAACTTGTACAAGCTACTCCAAACACCGGAGTTCGTCAATGTTCTTGGAGTAAATCAACTACTCACACAATACCATACACCCAACTCAAAGATAACCTATTAGAGAAGTTAGTTTGTTTTGCATAATTTCTTGGTTCAAATACATAATTTTGAAAAAAATAAGGGCAACTCTCATCTTCTTTAGTGTATTTCGTTTTTCTGTGGTTGCACTAATTTAAATAAAAAGGGTATACAACATACTCACAATACCCGACATAAACAACCATATATTGATAAATTTATCTAACAAATAATCAGCCTAACCTAGAGATGGCGCTCTTCTGGGTACAATACTGTTAAATTGAATAAAATTTAGTTAAAATTTTTTTACAAAAATTTTAAAAATGACTTTATAACTTTTTATAATTTTTTCCTCCCCTAATTTTAATCCTCATTGGTGGGCATGCGGTCTTGCTGATGGTGTTAGTTCATATCACGCTTGCAAAATCCCGCTAATGAAAATCAGCGTAATCAGAGGAAACACAAACAGAAAGTGGGAGAAGCGGATTAAGAAAGAGTGAAGTAAGCGAAAGATTTTTGGCTTGTTCAAGGGATCTAAGCATGACCGAAATGACATAGATTGTAGATTCCATCCGTGTAGACGTGGATGGGGCGATCAGTGGGCGTTGGATGTGCTAGACGGAGTTTTGTCTGTTGGGTTCTCTTCTATAGAGGTGGTGCATAGGCGCTGAAACCAGCATCAAAACAACACTAGGGTCCTAGGTCGGTGACAATAGTGTCAGTGGTTGTGCGTTGGTTAGTTCTCTACTTCTGGTGACCGACTGTCTATCCTCAGTGCGGTGGAGGGATAGGTCTGTGTGAGGTCCGTGGATGATTGTGCAACCTTCTTTGTTGTTGTGATGTTTTTTACACTCAAGGGGGTCTTAGGGGGTACTGTGTTTCGGTTATTGTGCATGTGGTTAACAAATGATAGTTAGCCAACTAGGCTGAGTTTGTTTTTCATCCTATCTTAAAGTGATACTTGTCAACTACTTTTAGTAAAAAAAGTACGTAGATTAACCCCCTGGTACTGGTATCCACGAATTGTTGTCACCGAACGGGCTCTTAGAGTGTATGGATGAGATTGTTAACTGATTGGCAGGGCAAACAGAGCAGGTGGTAGTCATTGAAATACCGGTGTGCAACATGCTCTGGGTTCATTCAATCTTAGCCTTGTCGATAAGGTTGTCTTCCATTGACTTGTTAATGTTCGGTCAATGCACTTTGCTATGGTGAATGTATGAAACAGGATTGAGGGTCTGTCAATCCAGAAGTTTCCTTGTGTATAATCTATTTTAAGTTGGGGTCAACTGAGAGTTGCAATAGAATATTGAGGGGTCGTCCATGACATTTTGAAAAGTGCCTAATGATAATGCGAAAAATGAAGAAGATTATCCCTCTGAGGGGACGTTGACTTACCACACAGCCTTCTATACCGAGTTGGGGTTGAGTTCATTGCATGTCAGGTAGGGAGGTTATTGTTGTTCAGGGATGAAGACCCTCTATTATAGCGGAAGTTTCTTGAGATGTATGTGTAGATTGATGCTACCAAGCCCTTAAAACAAGTTGTTTCTGCCAATTCTAAGGAGTGTCTGTATAAGGGTAGGCTTACCTTCAGTAAGCTCCCTTATTTTTGTTACATGAGTGGGCTCCTTTCGAATGGAGTAGATCATCTTTCGTATGGGGAGTGGTTGTGATCCTGTCAGGGTGGGGAGGGCAGCTCATCAGTCTTTGTCAGGGGTGTCGAGATGAGATATAGAGAAACCATTGAGTTTTCAACCAGTTCTTAGTGGGAGATGCTCTTCATGTGGTCGATTATGGGTTTAAATATTGCAGTCATCCAGGACAGTGGAGGTGTAGTCATCCATGCAGTTAGGGTGTATGGCTTTTGTTATCTCCAAAATCTTTACCATTGTTTGAATGACAAAAGAGGTTTTTTCTATGTTTGGGGCACCGCTAGCGGTCAAATAGTCATTTCTTGATCAATGAATATCTCTACCGTTTCTTGGAAAAAGGAATCAGGTGGCAAACTATTCTTAAAAAAAAAGGAAAACTTGAAGATATAATGAAGTGGTAGTGGCATAGTGGCAAAAGGTTGATGGTTCTACACTTAATGACGAGCTCTCTTTTTCTTTTTAATTCTTCTTCTTTTTAAGTTCAAGTTTGTTCGAAATGATTTTCCTAAATCATGTATTTATACTAACCGCTACTCTTTCTTAAAAAAAATCTTTTGAAAAGCCTTCTTCATTTTATTCACGTGAATATTGAAGAAG
The DNA here is from genome assembly GCA_023374045.1 of Limonium bicolor. NCBI lineage: Eukaryota > Viridiplantae > Streptophyta > Magnoliopsida > Caryophyllales > Plumbaginaceae > Limonium > Limonium bicolor. The sequence goes on from CM041776.1 coordinate 501,098,532, forward strand.
ATGTGAAGGAAAAAAAATGAACAAAAATATGGTTGTTAGCATTTTAGTTATTTAACCCATTCCTTTTAGGAAATTTTACTTATTTTGTTTTTTACATGCTTATTCCTTGTTTTCTCTTAAATTATATGCTTGATTATTTTCAAATTTCAAAAAAAAAGAAAAAAAAGAAAAAAAAAACAAATCCTTTTTATTTTTACTAATGATTTAGTTTTCTAACAAAATAAAATCTTTTTGAAATTCCCTCTTTTATTTTTAGACGTGATTATTGAAAATTTGAAAAAAAAAAGTTGTCGATTAAAATTTACATAACTCATCCCCCTTCCTTTTAGTTAATTTTTATTTTTATATCATTATTATCCATTAGTTCTCCCTTAACTAGTTTGTATGATTATTTTCAAAAAAGAGAAAGAAACAAGTCTTTTGAAATGTCTTATTTCTTTTTTCACATGATTATTGAAAAGGATAAAAGAAAAATGAAAAAAAAAATAGTTGTTAAGATTTGAATTCCTTTTCCTTGTTTTTGGTCACTTTTATTTAGTTACCTTATTATTCTCTAACTCACTACTAGTTTATTGGTTTGTTTTGATCTTAGACGTATCTTCAATATCTTCAACCTGATTTTTTTTCTATATAAACAACTAATCTTTCAAGGGATAGGGAGGCAAAAGTAAAAAGAGAGAGGATACACAACAATACATACAACATGATACACCATTGTCAGTCACTGCATTCCAATCTTGAAGCTCCATACTAGCTCTGACGTTGTATCTCAACAATACATGTCATCACCACAACTGCTATAAGCAATCACCACCATCACCCGTGAACGTGTTCATCCTCACAACCAAGCAGCAAGGTGGTGGCTTTGGCTTGGAAGAAGGCATGAAGGCGGTGGGGATCATCGAAAATCTCGGCGGGGATGTTAATCCCGTTGAAGTTAATGTCTGCCATGGTGAGGTTTGGGTTGTTTTCTTATGGAGCTTGGAATGACTGGAAGTTTAGAGAGCAAGGCACAATTATAGGTTGAAGAGGGATAGACTGAGTGGAAGGTGCAGAGGTTTTGTGTGTCAGTTTATATAATGGGCGCGCAAAACGGATCGGCGAAAATGAAGGAAGGAGATCGCGGGTATGGGGTGGATTGCTGACGTGTGTGATAAAGTGGAAAAATAGAACACAGATAGATGCAAGCACGACACAGCCCATAGAACAATTAAAACATTGACTAACCCATTTTAACTATGAGCGTTACCTTCCAACGAGTGCGTCCAGGCGAAAGGAGATACGACCGCCTAGGTGGATTGAGTCATTCCAATTGCAGATCGAAGCGCTTCAAACGTTACCATAGGAAGTGGTTTAGTAAAGATATCTGCTAGTTGATCTTCAATTGGGACAAAATCAAGTTGGATTAGTTTTTTCTCGACACAATCCTTCAAGAAATGGACATGAATTTCAATGTGTTTGGTTCTTGAATGTTGGACTGGGTTTTTGGAGATCTTAATGGTGCTTTAATTATCACAAAAGAGTAGAATTTGATCTTGGGTGATGTGGTAGTCCTGCAACTGTTGTTTCATCCAAAGGAGTTGAGAGCAACATGCTGCAGTAGAGACATACTCTGCCTCAGTTGTGGAAAGTGCAACAGAGTTATACTTTTTAGAAGACCATGAAACTAAGCAAAGACCAAGAAACTGTGCATTACCTGAAGTACTCTTTCGATCTTGAAGGGAACCAGCCCAATTAGAATCACTAAAACCAGATAAAATAAAAGTAGGAGAACGAGGGTACTAAAGATAAAGTGTACTTGTGCCTTAAAGGTATCGAAAGATACGCTTGACTGCCTTAAGATGAGACTGTTTTGGTACTACTTCAAAGCAGGCACAAAGACATACTGAGTGAAGGATGTCTGGACGACTGGCAGTGAGATAAAGGAGAGACCCTATCATTCCTCGGTATGTTGTAGCATTTACAATGAATCCATCAGCATCAAGATATAGTTTGACAGTTGTACAACTATGAGTTGACATGCTTTTGGCGTTGGAGAGCTTGTACTTTTCAAGGAGTTTCTTGATGTACTTTTGTTGATAAATTTTGATGCCATACTTCTCTTGTTGAATCCCTGGAGAAACCATTTTGTAGGAGATATGAAGAGAGGCGTTCATACCATGCACACAGAGCTTGCTTGAGTCCGTAGAGGGCTTGATAAAGTTTGTAAACATAGTCGGGATAGACGGAGTCAGTGAGCCCTGGGGGTTGCTCAACATAGACTTCTCTGTCCATGTAGCCATGAAGGAAGGCTGTCTTGACGTCCATTTGATAGAATGTGAAACCTTTGAATGCAACAAACGCAATAAGCATGTGGATTGCTTCAAGACAAGCGAATGGGGTGAAGGTTTCATCATAGTCAATCTCTTCTTCTTGATTGTAACCCTGTACGACCAAACGAGCTTTGTTCTCGTAAACTTGTCCTACATCATCAAGTTTGTTATAAAATATCCAGCGAGTGCCAATAGTTTGTTGATGCGTGAGTCAAGGGACTTATTTCCAGACAATAAGTCTGTGGAGAGAATTGAGTTCCTCCTGCATAGCAGTGACCCAGTCGCTATCAAGCAAGACCTCTTTGACATTTTTTGGTTCAGTTCTAGAAATGAATACACCAAAGGCACATAGACTTTGCATGGCTTGAAGACATGTTTGGACACCAGAGTTGGGATATGAGATAATGTTTTCTTGAGGTTGTGCTGATGCTTGCTGAAATTTTTGATGTGGAGCTGGAGTGGGTGTGTAGTTGGAAGTTTCAGGGGACTCAAAGTCCAGCTCTTGAGGAACGAGTGGGTCAGAGGTGTGATCAGTGTCAATGTCATCTGTGGTATGGCTATCTTTTCCTGTGCTGTTTTCATCTGTGAGGATGATGTGCCTTGAAGTCGGCTTATTGGGACTGTGATGAAGTGTGGATCAGATAAATAATCATCAGGAGCAAAGTCAATTTCATCAGAAGATGAGCCAATATTACTGAACTCATCGAACTTGACATGAGGGATTTCTTCTAGGCATTGAGTCCTTAAGTTAATAACATGATAAGCTTTGCTTTTAGAATAATAACCAAGAAATACACCTTCATCACTCTTAGGAGAGAACTTACTCAAGTTGTCCTTACGTCTCTGATGTATTAAGTTAGGCTTACACTGTCGCAAAGAGGATGGATTAAGGCGCGAATGAGCACATAGCATGCTGTATTGACTGCCTCTGCCCAATATGATGGAGCCAATTGACTGTCAATAAGCATGGTGAGTGCCATTTCCACCAAGGTCCTGTTCTTTCGTTCAACGAATCCGTTCAGGAGTTTCTTGCAGCTGAAACTTGATGATCAACTCCTTGAGTCCTGTAGAACTCATTAAAAGACTTATTGTAAAACTCAGTTCCCTGGTTAGTTCTCAAGATTTTGAGTGTAAAAGAAAATATATTGACCAAAACTTTATGACGTTTTGTAAACTCAATGAAGGTTTCATCCTTAGCAGATAGAAAGATAACCCAAGTCCATCGTGAATAGTCATTGACTATGACTAAAAGAAATATCTCTTAGAATGAACATTTAGACAAACATGGTCATCCGGGTGGATTGAATTCAGGCACATTTTGTAGAGATTTCCTTCTCTACATCCAATGGATTTTAAAGACCCTGTACGTTCATAAAAAAAAACTTTAAAATCGGAGGATGAGAAAAGTACTAGATTGAATCTATCACACATTTGTGAAATACCTAACAGACTGTATTGAAGTTCAGTGACCAGATGGACTCCATCTACCTTAAATTTGAAGGGGTTACCTACGGATCCAACTCCCACGATTTCACCTTGATTGTTGTTTCTGAAGGTGACCGTACCTCCTTTGTAGGATGAAAGCGAACTGAATTGATTGGGATCTCCTGTCATGTGATGAGAGCATCCACTATCTAAGTACCAGCAATCTTCATTCTCCTTCACCTACAAAACAAGAGATCATTTGTTAGTTTGGGAACCCAAATGTACTTGGGTTCCCTTTTCGAGCGAGCTTGTTTCAACTTTTCACGAGCTTCAAGAATTAATCTGACTCGTTTGAGATTGAATGAAAGATCTTTGTTCCATTTGTCACAAACACTATCTCGATGTCCAAGGCTTCCACAGTAACCACAGATCTTGGTTGGAGGAAGGTTAACATATTTTTTATTTTTTTTCACCAAGAATCAAAATGTTCTTTTTGTTGTTGGCGCTTGGGTTTATTGTTGGATTTGGAAATGTTTTTGGGAATGTCGAATTTGCCTTTATGCCACTTGGGCTTGAAGTGAGTGAATCCAACTCCAGATCATAGATTGACAATATCTTCAGAAATTTTTTCTACTTTCTTTTGAAGATCATCACGATCTTGACTTACTTCCTTGATCTTGGAGTTGGCCCACTCAGGCAATTCGGAGGGAGTGACTTGTTTGCTAAAATTGACTGGTTTGAGAGAGAGAGAGAGCATGCTCCTTTTCTTTCAGCTTTTGAGTGAGTTGTTCAACATAAGAGGTTAGAGTAATGACTTGAGATTCGAAGTTATTCAACTAATTCTGAAGAGAACAACATTTATCAGCGAAAACGGTGAGATCCTTTTTTAGAGAGTCAATATAAGTGAGCGACTCCTCTTGTTCCTTTTGATTGGACTCATTAAGACTCTTGGTTTTGTCGAGCTCCTATATAAGGGAGTTAACATGACGCCGAGAGTCTTCCAAATCCCGTCTAAGTGAGTAAGAAATAGTCTTATGCTTCTCAGTTTCATCACTGCAAGAAAAGCGTTGTTTCAGTGACAGAAATTTCCGTAGGTGAAATGCAATATTCTGGTGGCAAAAGGTATCACTGACGGAATATTCCATTGAAAATTTTGTGGCAAGAAGTTGCGTCGTTATTAGTTTTCTATCACAGAAACTTATTCTGTTGCTGAAAACAATATCACTGACAGAAAATGTTTTGTCGCTGTAAATCTTTTACTGACAGAATTTCCGTTTCAAAAATGTCATTTACTGCAGATACATTCTGTAGGCAATTCTTTTAGTAACAAAATCTTTCCGTTGGTAAGATGTGTAACCACCCTATTTTATTATTTTATCATAACAATCCACTCATAAATATCTGTTGTTAAAACATCACCTACAGAGTTTTCCGTTGCCAAATACTTCACCCACGGAAATTTCCACTATCACTAGAATATCATTTTTGTCACTGAAAACTATTTTCCAACATAAAGAGGAATATCTTAGTGCATACTTAATACTTTTTATTCTTCGAGATCTTCAGTTAACTCGCAGATTTTTGTGTTGAGATTAGCTTTGAGAGAGTTATGGATTTCGGTCTCCATAAGCACTTGAACATCTTCATATCTTATTTCTAACCTTGGACGGATTTTGGTCATTAGAAGCATCCGAGCAGTATCATCTTCTTCATTTGTACGGGTTTTGGTCCCCATAAGCATCGCAATCACATCTCATTTCATTAAGTACAAGTTCAAGTCCCCTAGAAGCATTTGAATTCATGTATCCTCACAAACCTGAACAGGTCAAGGCCCCTAGAAGTGCCTAGGTACATCTATCTTCATTGGGACAGGTCTAGGCCCCAAGAACTGCCTAAGAACATTGAATTTCTTCACATTTAGGTGGTGGGCACCTCCAAATAGCCCGAAAACTCTCATAATCTTCTCACAGGTAGCTAGTGCCTTTGAATAGTTTGGCACAACTAAGTGATCTTCGGTAAAAACTCAAGGTAGAGAACAGAAGCTCCAAGATCGGGCAAAATTTTGGGATGTCACTCAAGCATCAACCGGTCTTTTTATCTTCATTATAAATTCTAGTTTACAGGGGGCAATTTGTTATACCCAAAATTTTGGCCATCAGGAAAGGCCCTAGTGCACAAAAGCAAAGGCAAGGGTAAAATGGTCAAAATGTATAAAGTCAAGATTTTCTAAGGATATTCTTGGGACTTTCTATTTTCATATGGCAAGTTCATCATCTCAAAGTACTCTCAAATATCATAGTCATTATGAAATGCATTCTTTTAATTTTTTAAATAAATTTTATTCTGGAAATATAGCTTTTAATTCATATTATAAGCTAATTTTCGTAATAATTAACACATGAATTGCCTAAAAATAGAAAGAAAGGCACCCACACATTAAAATAAATTGCTCATATGTTTAACATGGCTACTCACAGTCATAAACCTGACAAAATTTATTTGGAGCCTAAACCCACATTTTTAAAGAGAAATTCATACATTCTTGTAATTTTCTCTCTCCTCTAGAAAATGCCAAAGTCAAGTCAAAATGTCATGAATTTTAACACATGATAAAGGATGGTATTTAGAGCATAATTGTTATACCCAAAATTTTAACCCCCGGAGGAGAGTCTCTTAAAGTAATAAGTGCTCAAAGGGTAGCTTGGTCAAGTAACACAGAATCCCTGTTCGATCGGCATGTTTTGAGGCACAGGTGACAGCTTGGTCATCACGAGGGGTGTTTTTGTAATTTTTGGAGCTTCTAAGCCCTCCCGTAAGCTTTCTCTCTCCTCCGATAATGGCTCAAAACAATTCGGAATGCCTTGAAACTTTGACACATAGTAAAGGATGACATTTAGAGCATAATGGCTTTGGAATTTTGAATTTTTGAATTTCCATTAATTTTTTAGTAATTTCTGAACAAATCTAACGAAAAATTGAATAAAAAAATGTTCTCGATATTCAAAAATTCTAATTTATCTTTTGAAAAATTAAAATATCATCCTCCACATGTGGTTAAAATTTCATAGCCAGATTCCCTTGGGAAGTCACCTAACCGAAACCTCGGTAAACTTTGATTTTTACCGAGTTACTTTATCTTTAAGGATGCCTATATAAGTAACCTTAACTGTTAATAAAGGACAGACTCCAAGAACCTTAGATCATCAGAGAAGAGAACCGTCTTTATCTCCCCATGTTTTTCAACTCTTGAGAACCGAAATCTCACTGAAATCACCACATAAACACGTTTTTCATCTCGCACCACTTCAACAATCATCAAATCACCATCAAACCCCCCTAAAAACATGAAGAAAAGCCTCAATTTACAAGGGTTGAAAGCTCGGGTCGAACTCAATCTGGGACCAACTTCAATGGAGCACCGAAAGATTCTCGACGTGAAGAGTCTCACTAATCCCGAAGATAAAACAGGTTAGAATCCTATTTTTCTAAATCCCTACAACTTCATTAGTCTTCTGTCAATTTTTGAGTGAAAATCAACCTTTTATAGCTTTTGAATTGTTGTTTATTTCAGCTTCAGTCCAATTACTTGTTTGTTAAGTTTCACATTAAATTTGGCTTCAAATTGAATTCTTTCAATAACTAACATACTTGGAATCTTTCAGGCTACACACCCATAACATTTGAGCTAAAAACACCACCGAGAACAGCCCAAATGCCACCGTCCGAGGGCGGTCCGTACCCACGGACGCCATGTCCGGGGTCCCGGACGCTCTATCCGTAAACACGGACACTCTTGGACGGTGGTGGGATTTTAAAATTTTCATAATTAGGGCTTTTGTAAAGCATGTTCGGGCCCACGGACGCCCTGTTCGTGGCCCCAACCTTTTCAAAATTTTGTTTTCTTGTTCTTTCGATTTTTCTGACTATTTAGGTTAACTAGGGTCCGTTGCCTCGAACGAAGCTAAAATTTGACCTAATTCTGCCTTCAAAACCTTAGTTTAGGTCATTTCAATTTCCTCTTTAATTTTCAGTCAACAAAATCAAAATCCCAAAAAATCATAATCTTGCGCACTTAGGTTAAAACGACCCCGTAATGAGCCTTAAATAATCTAAGTAGATGAAAAATTACCTAGAAGGGTAATGAAAGTAATTTGAACGCTGAATAAGTCGAATACCAAGCCCCCGAACCCGAACTCTACCTTTCCTAATTTACCCTAAGTTAAAATTAGGTGGTGACTCTAATTAGGTTCCAATGAGCTAACTTAGATTTTAATAATTAGTGTTTATGACATAGTTATTAAACTTAGGTTATAAGTGGACCTAGAACCCGACCAGATCCTAATCACCTCTACTCAACATAGGATAGTGGTTCAAAAATTGAAGCACACAATAACCCCGTTGGAATTTTGAAATTCGCATTTCTAATAATTATTTATGAATTATGATAGGTGTCAGATTGCAACATTTTTATAAAATTTGTTATTTATCCAAATAACGTGATTTAAACTATCATAGTTCTTTAAAATCCTCCTTTACCATGGGTTAAATTTTCATAATTAATTTCGGCTTGTAACTGGTTAATAAAATGGGTAAAGTTAGATTCTTTACTTATATTATCTCTTATCTATTTTGCTTAAGCTTTTTCTGTATAATAAGGTCTTCCCATCAACCTAAACACACATTAGAGATTTCCCAAGGTTAGAAACAATTCTCCAAGCATGCCTCCCATGTTCTTCAATACCGTCATACCGAAACCATACTGAAATCACTTCAAAATCACCAAAACGCAATACTTTGATCTTCCATCTAACTTCCACACATCAAAACCTCACAACATCAACACCAAAACATAATGAACAACATCAGGAAGTCTTTCCAGAAGCTCAAGGTCGTTGCCCAGGCGAATATCAATCGACAAAGCAACCGAAGAATCCCGGCGTGAAAGATCAAATAGTTATAGCTTCCAAATCAGGTTAGAAACTCAATTTTCTAAAAGCTACGACTTCAATATGTGTTTTGTGTGCGAATTCTCATTAAAATTATGAACTTTTGGTGAGTAAATTCTAGTTTTAACTACTTTTTATCTAATAACTTGTCTGCTAAGTTTCAATGTGAAAGGACTTCAAATTGAAAACTATTCCCCTATAATTAACTTAGAATCAAATTAGACACATGTCCATAAAATTTGAGCTAAACACACTGTCAGGATCATTGTTAAAAGTGTCATTCGTGGGTGGTCCATTGTTAAAAGTGTCGTCCGAGAGTGGTCCAGGACCACCAACGGGCGGTAGTGGAAAAAATCAAAAACTGTAAAATTTGGTTATATCCGTGGTCACAGACACCCTGTCCGTGCCCACAGACACTCAAAACTTTTAATCTTTCGTACATTTGAATTTTGTGTTTAATTTGATAGACTAGGGTCCATGGTTACAGACGTTAGGTCCGTGGTCTTGGACAGTGAATAATTTTGACCTAATTTGACCTCCGAACCCTAATTTTATGTTTTTTTAGTTTTCATTTTAATTTATGTCAAAAAATGCTAAAAAAACACAAAATATAGAAGCTTGCACACTTAGGTAAATCAACTCTATAATAAGCCTTATAATGACATAAGTAGAGGAAAAATAGCTTCGAAGGGTAGCGAAAGAAGTTTGAACCCGGAAAAGTTATATTACTTACCTAACCTCCGAACCCGAACACTACCTTTCCAAGTTTATAGGTTCTAGTGACCTAACCTTAGATTATAATAATTATTTTTTTATAACATAGTTGTAAAACTAAGGGTATAAGTGGACCTATAACCTGACCTGATACCAATCACATAACAATATAGGATAGGGTCTGAAAACCCTGGCTCACAAGACCTTTTAGCTTAATAGTTGGTAGTTATTCCTATTTCATGGTAACGTCCGACTATGTTTATTTTGAAAATATAACTCACGTGAGTACGTCTTCCAGACTTCCACCATGGAATGTTTTAATTCAATTAAAGACAGGTTTTTGTACAATAGTACATTGGTATGTTGTCAGATTTTATAATGGTTTATATTTTCTATTTATTAATTAGTATAATTATGCAAGTAATATATATGTTGGTATTAATTAGTACAACCAGTGCTAATTTATGCTTAGGCTATTGTGAGACAATTTACAAGGCGATTCGTTTAGCCTTGTAACTCTCTCTTGAGTGTGTTTTATTTCCTAGGCTGGTATGGGAATGGACGTGAAAGCTACCACATTAAAACCATGCAGACTCATTACTATGGAAAAGGTTGAAGTGATGGACAACAACTTAATCTTTATTACTAGCTCTAATCCAAGGGCTCTAGACACTCCACGCAGAAAGGGTGCTTATGTGTCTCCATCTCGAGCTAGATGGATTTACTTCCTTAATGGCCATTGTACTTCTTCTCAGTCAGTAATCTCCATCATTGAAGCTACAGTTTTCTACAAGATTGTTGAGAGTTTTCATGCTCTTGGACAGCGGATCTCGAGTATTATACGTTGGGTAATCTGGTGCGGTGTGGCTTCGATCAACAAATCACCCATCTGGGCCACTGCTATAAGGATTTTCAGAGGCGGACTTGTCCTCTCAGCTGGGAAAGGAGAGTGTAAACCAGAAAGAGAAGGAGCTTTGAAGGTCTTTGGTACTATGGATGGCATTCTGTCTAAATGGTCCAAACTCAAAATACATCCGGGTGAGCTAGAGAAAGTTGAAGGAGATCTGCTTTGCCAAGATGCCAGAAGCTCAGAAATGGCAAACTCGTTACTTGGGAAGGTTTGGTATCCAAGTAAAATTTCTGCTAAAGTCCTACAAAGCTTTCTTAGCCTTATTTGGAAACCAAAATCTCCTTTTACAGTCAGGGAAGTTGGTTCTAATCGTTTTACCTTTTCTTTTAACTCTGAGAAAGATGTAAAACACATTATCTCGAATGGTCCGTGGCATTTCCATAACAGACTGCTAGTTACAATGCCACTAGATCCGTCCATTCATATTGATGAACATGTTCCAAGCAAGGTCAAGATTTGGGTGGGGATTCATAACCTCCCCATGATGTTCTTTAATAAAGCGTCTGCTATAACGCTAGGAAATAAGATTGGGGTCTTCGTCAGCTGTCCTGATAAGTTTAATCCCCTCTCTACTAAAGTGCTGAAGGTCCGTGTTGAAGTCGACATTAGTGATCCGCTGCAGAGTCCTTATTATCAACGATGGGGCTAAAGATAGGTGCTGCAGATTATCTTATGATAATCTGCCCCATTTCTGTTTCAGATGTGGTAGGATGGACCACATGACAGTTGAATGTGGAATAAAGAAACTGAACAAAGATGATATAGACAGATATGGTGCGTGGCTTAGGTCTGAATATGCAGGCTCTATAGCAGCGTTATCTGAAGATTTTCTGATGAACCAGAATCTAAAGCTCCTAGGTGCGCCTGAGAAAGGCAAGGAGATAAGAATCATGGATCTGCAGAAAGACAGGTATGAGAAAAGTAGAGAAGAGTGCAGTCGTGCAAAGGAGATGGTCAGTCCCAACCAAGGAAGTGCTGCAGATATGAGAACCTCGGAGAAAGGAAAAGATCTTGAGCTGTTGGATACTATTTCAGACCTGGTAATTCTCCCAAGTGGGATGCAAACAAAAAAGCAACTCGTACAAGAGACTGATTGCTTGGAGATAGAGGCCAACAGGCCTGGGTGTATTGGAAATCTTTCTGTTCCTATGGCTACTGATACAAATCAGGTGGTTTTACAGGAAAATCATCTTCTTGGGGTGGAGGAAAAGTCTCCTGAGGTTCCTCCTGGATTTGAGCATGTTAATCCCGTTAATTCAGCTAAATCTTTGGAGAAGCCAGCTGAGGAGGACACTTCAGGGAAGGCTACTGATTTTTTAGAAGGAGCTAAAAGAGATTTCTACCAGACTTTTGACTGGTCGGCTGCTTTGGATGAGTTTTGCTCTCAGGTTCCCAAGAAAGCCAAGGTAGATGCCTTCTCTCAAAATGATATAGATAAATCCATCTCCCAGATAATGAAGGAGGCAGAATTGAAAGGCAAAGGCAAACACAGTTCCAAGGAGATAAGTACTGAGGATTCTATTTCTGTCAACAATTTTCTACAGAGGGAAGGAAAGGGTGTTGTGTTTAAGTCGGGCATGAAGGATAAAGCTATTACGCTCAAAATTAAAAGGAGGAAAAGTGTGAATCAGAAGTCTCTAGTAATGAGAACCTCTTCCAAAGGAGGTAAATCAAAGGACTCTTCTGAGGAAGCCAATTCTCAGTCTCAGGCAGACCTTGCTTCGAAGCAAGGCTGCCAAGAGAAATGACTTGCCTTAGCTACAACTGCCGGGGGCTGGGTCGTCCCCAGGCAGTTAACTGGGTGAGAGATCTTGTTAGATCTAATTCCCCAGCTTTGGTATTTCTAATGGAGACCCACAGAACCGGAAAAGAAATGGAAGAAATTAGTTTGAAGTTCTCAGATTATAACCTATTGTATTCTGAGAGTGTTGGCAGAAGCGGAGGTCTAGCCTTGATGTGGAAGAAGGATATCAAGGTTACTTTGATAAATAAGTCTAAGCACCACATAGCAGTTGAGGTGTTATTCCCAGGAGGTCTTCCTTTCAACTTGACAGGCTTCTATGGGTGGTCGGATTGGAATCTGAAGTATCTTTCTTGGAACTTGTTAGGAGTGCTGAGGAAACAAGCAGTGTTACCGTGGATAGTCGTTGGAGACTTTAATCAAATCATGTGGAACTCTGAAAAAACTGGAGGTAAAAATAGGAGGGATTCTGATATGCTGCTCTTCAGAAATGCGGCTCACAGTTGTGGGCTTATGGATGCAGGCTTTTTTGGTGAAGCTGGAACTTTCACGAATAAACAGTTTGAAAATAACAACCTGTCTATCAGCAGGCTAGACAGAGCCTTGGTGTGTGAGAAAGCCCAGATCATGTTTCCACTCCTATCAGTAGAACATCTACAATGGGATCAATCTGATCATAGACCTATATTAATTCACTTCTTTAAGCATCAGAAGAGACAAAAACGCATATTCAGGTTTGAATCATCCTGGTTGAAGGAGGAGAAATGTATCAGCATTGTGACAGATATTTGGGGAAATAATAGTAGGAACTTGGAGCAGAAAATCCTTGCGTGTGCCAAAGCTCTTGCTAGCTGGAAAGGGTGGTCCTTGTCTAAAACTAATTGGAAACTCAGGAAAAAGAAAGAGGAACTCTACTCTCTAAACCAGTTACAACCTTCCTACTGGGTGGAGAATAACAGAAAGAGAGTTCTCTTTGAGATTGAACTCCTCTCTTTTAAGATAGAAGCATGGTGGTGTCAACGATCGAGACAACAATGGATTTGTGAGGGAGACAGAAATACTCAGTTTTTCCACTCTAGAGCATCAGCTAGAAGAAGAAGGAATTTTATCTTCGGGCTCCATGATCAGTCTGGTAACATGGTTTATGATTGGAGTAGTCTAGAACTTATAGCTAGAAACTACTTTCAGAATCTTTTCCAGTCGATTAATACTTCTACTGATCCTAGATTTTTGGATGCAGTTAGAGGTAGACTCTCTTCTGAGCACATCTCCTCTCTTCAGATTCCTTACACTATCCCTGAGATAGTTTCAGCTATGAAAGATCTCAGTGGTGACAAGGCGCCAGGTCCAGACGGGTTTAACGGAAGATTCTTCAAATCTTATTGGAATGTGGTGGGAGATCAGGTCATCACTACTGTCTTGGCTATCCTCCAAGGGAATCCAATTTCAGACTTGACTAACCAGTCCTTTATTGCTTTAATTCCAAAGTAAAGGGTGCTGTACACATGAGGGTTTTAGACCAATTGCTCTGTAATTTTGTTTACAAAATTGTGTCCAAAGTCCCTAGCTAATAGAGTTAATGGATCTTACCTGAGATCATTTCCCCTATCAGTCGGGGTTCGTCAAATAGACTCATCACTGATAATAATCATCTCGGGTGAAATAATGCATTTCCTTAACAGAAGTAAGGCTATTAAGAAAGGTCATTTTGCACTCAAGATGGATTTGAGCAAAGCAGATGATAGTTAGACTGGAAATTCATAAAAGACATCCTTTCTGAAATGGGTTTTCCCAGTTGATTGGCTGAGGCCGGTGATGATTGTATTACTTCCACTAAATGCTCTGTGATTGTGAATGGCTCTCCTGGAGTTTTCTTCTCCCCCTCTAGAGGATCAGGCAAGGGGATCCCCCTATCGCCCTTCCTGTTTATCCTAGCACAAAGAGGCTTTCTCAAGCTATCTGATCAGAGCGGAAAGTATGGGCCTCTTTAAAGTATTCTCTGTCCCAACAGCTCCCCCCCCATCAACCATTTAGCTTTCGCAGACGATCTGCTTGTATGTGGCCAGAGCTCTAGGGAAAATGCTATTTTTCTCAGAGAAACCCTTGACGCATTCATGTTATCTCAGGCCATAATTAACAGGCTGAAATCTGAGATGGTCCTTCAGTAAACTAAACTCTCAATGCAAGATCAGATGTCTAGCATTCTAGGATTCGATGAAGCTTCTTTTTCCAATAATACTTGGGTCTCCCATCGGGAATGGGTAGAAATAAAAACCAAATCTTCAGCTATCTGCTAGAAGCCATCAGAAGGAGAGTCAATAGCTGGGGTAAACCTATGTCACAAGCTGGTAGATTGTTTTAGTCTCAAGTGTTCTACAAGCCATTTCCTTATTCTATGTCTCTATTTCAGCTCCCCAAAGGTATTATTGACAAGATATTAATTCCCTGTTAGCCTCGTTCTGGTGGGGAGGGAGTCTGACTAAGAGAAGTACTCACTGGGTGAAATGGGAGGAGATGTGCAAGAGCAAGGATAAAGGTGGCATGGGGTTTAGATCTGCAGGAGCTTTTAACAAAGCCATGCTAGCCAAGCAGGTGTGGCGAATTTTAAAGGATCCAAACTCATTGGTAGGCAAGATTATCAAAGGTATCTACTACCCAAATTCAGATCTGTTGCAGGTGAAGAAAAGAATTCCGATAGTCCAATATGGGCCTCCCGCTCTCTTCTATAGACCTTCTCAAAAAGGAGTTAGGAAGAGTACTAGGTAATGGTAAAGATACCAAATTCTGGTCTGATCCTTGGCTGAAAAGACCTTTTTCTTTCAAAATCTTCTCTCCCACACCTCCTAATCAGATACAATCTCAGTTCATCACTTCTGGGATCAACCAGTGAAGACTGGAATTTCAATCTCTTGCATCAGTATCTATGGGATATAGATATAGAGGATTAGGAGGATAAAAATCCGAGATCAGGATGAAGACAGTTGGGTCTGGCACCACACCAAAGATGGCAGCTTCTCTGTCAAATCAGCTTACCAAACTGAAACATCCTTTTTCCAAACTGAAACTTCATCTGCTAGTGAAGTCAAAGGAGATCTAGGGAAAAGAATTAACAAGTTGTCTTGCAGCCCGAGAGCTAAGCTTCTTTTCTGGAAGTTCACTAGAAATATTGTTCCATGTGTAGCAAACATTGCTAGGAGAATTGGAGGCTCTCTTTTTGCTGTTTCTGCGGAAAATGATACAAATGTATCATACTTTTTTTTGAATGCATTATGGTTAGAAATAGTGGGATGGCATTCTCTATTTGGACTTCAACTTCACGCCTGAGGAGAATGATATTCAGAACCACATCTTTGCGGAGGTTGATAAATGGCCCATGAAAAGCTTGAACGTGTGATCAACACCATGTGGTTGTTTATGATGCTAAAACCTCAGTTAGACATAATCCGGAGTTATCTTGGATGGCCTTAATAGAAGCAAATCAAGCTTTTGTTAAAGGTCAAGATAGGTTTGGATAAAAGTAAGAATATGTGTATTCCTAAGTATGAATGGCTCCCTCCTTTGTATGATGCGGTCAAAATTAATTGTGGCATGAAAAAGAAAAGAGGATATGCTATGATGCTTGCTGGCTCTATTAGAAGATATGATGGTGTTATTTTGATGGCCTTTAACAGGAAATTAAAACCTTCTTGCTCGTAGATGGGTGCAGAGTTACAAGGATTGGTTTTTGCCATGAAATGGGCTTGGGAGAAAGGCTGCCAGAAGATGGAAATCGATGTGAGAATCAGAACATCTTCTCCTTTCTGAAGAACAGGAATGTGCAGCGAACTCTTCTTCATTCCAATAGTGCTTGGGAACAATTTACTGTTTGATGCAAATCTGTAATATCACTAAGGTGTCTCTAGATATTTTCGATTCTCAACTTTCCTATTATGCTAATCTCTTTGATGTATAATAGTTTAGACTCTTTTAAAGTTTGGACGGGTGAAAACATTCCCTACAAGATTACTAGTTCTTGTACTTTTGATTTGGAGGAGGAAGGTATGAATGAAAGAAGTCTCAGTTATGATCAAAAAACAAAAAGTTGTGATTGAATGAATACCATGCAGAAAACAATCAAGCACCTACCTAACTGATGCGTACTGGGTGAAAAAACAATGTGTCAGAACTTGGTACGTTGTTTGCGTTCAATTGTTATTCATCGTGAATGGTGATGATAATGCTATATATTAGTTACTAAATTCATGTTGATCTCATTTAAAAGATACTAGGTATGTCTTCCATGATAGAACAGTCTCATTTGAAATACCCCAAATTTAGATATGGTGTTTAAATGATAAACCAAGATATAAGAAGGCTAAATAATGCCTTAGAAACATTAAGAAACCTTTCTAATCAAAAAATATAAGGAAACACCAAAAAGAGCATTTTAAGCAAAAACGTGCTCTAAGCTTGGAGAGACATGGGAGAGTACCCAAATATTGTCTAAGACCTTGTAATATCCTAATGTAACACCCCATCCAACAACAATACATAACAACAATCTGCAAGCGGAATACACAACTCATCAATTAACTCAACTCCCTGGTGTGTACACGCCGTTAACCACCCACGTGGCTAACAAGGCTAATACACATACATTGTACCGGTCTGATGGGCTAAATTTCCGAGCGACTACACATTACTATCCCTTTCCATTAACAACAACACAACGCACTCCTTCCAACTATACCGAGTATTTATAAACTGATGCCGACAACAATTTCGGTCTTACTACACCTACTGTATAATACACTTAAATGATTACCCATGTACGACGACTACCCGTCCAACTCTCGAACGGCTTCCAGCACTTCGTACCTGAAATAGGAAAGAAGAGAAAGGGTGGCCCCCAAGGGGCTCAGCACCTTTGCTGGTATGGTAATCCCGCAGCCCACATGCTACCGGGCCACGCACAACTAATTGTCGTCTTAACATGCGGTTGATTATATTTAAATCATGCATGTAACAGTAAACACACATCACATAACATTCGCCTCATGGGCTCAACAAACGGATAATATATCCTTACTTAATAAGTCACTCTTGGTATTCATTATCCCTAGAGTGTTTTCTCCTCTAATGGAGCTTTTCCTTAATAGACGACACTTACCCTTAATCGGGTTATCCTTAACGTCTCTTATCACAAACTAGGAATCATATCCATGATCCACACACTCCACATTATACAACCTACAACATACACTACATACAACACTTAACAACACTTTGCACGTTTCCACGTGCACAACATAATACCGCAATATATTTGCATCACAACAAAAATACATAACATAACGGGAGTGGTTCTCTTAGGAACCAACCCAAACATTGTTTATACACTGGTGAGCCTAGAGAATGTTGCCAGTCTAATGATAAGCTCGTTACACAATAACAACAACACTCATTACCGTCCTAATAGTTGGACGACTTAAGTTAAGGCGGTTCGGGTTGGAGGCCCGAACACACCACACAAACACATGTTCCCCCTAAACCGATCATAAGTCAGAATAGCTAAGCTTTGGAGTAAGCTAATGGGAGATCATAACCCGTGAGGGAAACAACCATAACAAAGAGAAGGGTAAGGCTAGGAAGATACCCTCTCCCAACAACGCGTGACCGGCCAAACCGGATTCCTCACCACTTGTTAGTACATACTTACTTTAGATATTAGTTAGAACCCCACTATGGAGTCTATCACATCTACACATCATACAGTATTACAACTGTGTTAGACACACAAGGGAGATCCCTACATCCACATACACATATCACACATTTAACACACGCATAGCCGTGGTTAGTACGTCCCATGGTTCGGGTCGTTTACTCCGAATACCGCACTCTCATGTGATCCTAGACTCAGTTAACTAAGGTTAACACTTCCGAGGTTAAATGGTAACGGAGTTGTACATGCCACATAAATGAATTACTGTAAACTCATTACATGTTTAATCTTACAACGTGGCAAACATACAGAAAACACATTGGCATACAAGCCGGTGTAATCCGGTAGGACACAGGTTGCAAGAAAACCATACCTGTCACCGGAGTCCACTTTACCACGTCCACTTATGTTCCTCGAGCGATTCTCGAACAACTGTTAACATCACATGTGTTTTTATTAACATCGGGGTTTGCTTGATTATTTAATGTCTAATGCTTAACTTTCCCGTTAACTTAGTTACATAACTTTACATTTTAACTTGTTCTACTTTTACATTTTGATACAACTTTTCACCCCTAATTGCCATTTAAACTCACCTAACATGTCCTTAACAACCTTATAACATCATTACCTATCAATCCCCATCATTACATATCATTTCATAACCTTAAACCATGTTTTTTGGTCCGACCGGACTTGCCGACCGGACTTACCCAAGTCCGGTCGATTCCAGAACACATTTCCGTCAAAATTTTTCCACTCCGACCGGACTTGTAAGTCCGGTCCTATGTCCGGTCCATTCCAGAAACTAATTCCCACAGGGTAAACTGGGCCCGACCGAACTTGCAAGTCCGGTCGCAAGTCCGGTCTGCCCCAGATCTTTGTTTCCTTTTTACATTCAACTCCAAACTTCACCCCATACATCCTAGTATACCCTAACCTCATTTAGGCACTTCAAACACACCTTTATCCATGTGCTAAACTTTAAATCACTCACCAAGACCATTTTATCATTCACAAACTTCTTACAAAATTCCTAGCACTTGGAATGTTTTCTCCTTAAGATTTCTAGGTGGTATTTCACCTATAATGACCACTACACTAAAATGCTTCTTCACCTTCATAACATCATCTCCCAAGCATCTCCTCTTACTAACCAAATCCTCTTTTCACAACTTCTTGAATTCCTTTCTCAAAACCTTACCTAAACATCATTTCTTCCTTGTACATCAACATTCCTAAACCTTAAAAAACTTCTCTCTAAGACTTAAATACATTCTCAAAACACACATTGAATTCCTAGAACTCCCAAGACAACACCTAAATCCTTGCATCACTCTAAACCACCTTAATACATGTTTTCTTCTCAAGTAAACATTTATTCACCTTTAACACTTCCAAGTTCATCAAAACCATTTAAAACACTTAGATCTTCTTACACATTTTCCCAAATTTGGCCATAGCTTCTCTTGTATATACTCACATCCAAACACTTAGGTTTTTACCTTATTTCATTCAAGAACACCTAAAATCCATCAAGAACATTTTTACACACAAACTTCACACATTAAGCACTACATCACAATATAGTGCATAACTTAAATTGCTTGGCACTTAGGCCCTTAAATAACATGGCTCTTAGGCCCTTAAATTGCATAAACCTTAAACACTGAATTTCCCACATAAGTAATGCCTTTGACCTGCAAATACACCCAACAATACATATGCCCTTAATAAACTCCTTGAGAGCATTTTACTAGCTCATTCACCATTGGCTCCTTAGGTATTTATTAAGCAAATCAAGCTCATTTCCTAAGGCATTTAAACTACATTGAGATAGCTTGTTTACCTCTTTTCCTCACAAATTTCTTTCTTGTTTCCTTGTAAAACCGGTAAGGCATTTGGTTCCTTGCCAACTACTAAACATTATACAAACAACATAATGAGTATTCAAGCTTTAAGCTCCATCTCATTGTAAACCCTAGGTTTACATTATTTCAAACATTAATGTAGTTGTTTTACCTTAATCTTTGAAGGGTGTTTGAATATCTATGAAGAGAGGACTCCACCTAGTCCTTTAAAGATTCAAATGGAGCTAGAACAAAGCAACACAAGGAGCTCCATCAATGAATATTTTCGGTCACACACAAAACATGGAGGAAACTTGATTTTTCTTTGAGATTCCTTACCTAAGAGCAAAGGAGATCAATAATATGTGGAAAGACAAGCTCAAGCTCCATCAATGGTGGAACTCCATGGCACCGAAATGGTGATCTTGAAATTTTGAGAAGATAGGAATGAAGAGCTTGATGAGAGGAAGAGAATGGTGGTGTTTGTTTTTGATTTGGTTAAGTGAGCTAGGTTTTACAAGAGTTCAAAGGTGGACTTCCATGGTGGTGGTGCTGTATGAACGTGAGAGAACAGCAAGAAGAGAGGTTGAAGAGAGTGGAGCCGTGTGAAATGAAAAAGGAATGAGAGAAATGAGATAAGTTTGCTTTTTAGAAGATATTTGTACTTAAAAAGCAAATAGTAACTATATTAGTCATCTTTATTTCTTTAACAAGTTAACAAGTGAGTGGTGAGTCACCACACCTTAAAAACCGGCCCCCTTTATTACATAAGGGTATTTAGTCTTTGTTGGTCCATTTAATTACTTGTAACATTATATGTTACAAACTAGCTTATAAAAATCACTATTCACTAAAACAAGGCACATAGAAGTGAAATTTTTGATTTCCCATTGATATAGCCACCCAAATGTGATACTATATATTACACATGTTAATTAAAGAGTAATGATGGACATTTAGCCATTCAAAACTCATTTACAAGACAATTTTTCAAAAACGTGCTTTAAGACTCCTTAAAGCACATTTTGTGTTTTAACTTGTTTTCAAGCTTGGTTTTCTTTGGTAATTGATTTAATATGTTCATTAACATATTTATAAAGTATAGGTGTGACCATTAGGTCTTATACACATTTATCCCAAGCTTAGAGCACATTTTGCTCTTATTGACTTTAAGGTATTTCCTTGTGTTTTATTTGGTTTAACTGTCCACTAAAGTTTCCTAAGGACTTATTTAGCCCTATCAAATCATAATTAAATGTTATCAAGTCTTGGTAGGCTCTTTGGGTCCTAACCAAGTTCACTCATAGCTTAGAGCATGTTTTTGCTCAAACTGTGTCTTAATGCTTTATTGCATTTATTATGGTCTAAATTGTTCACTGATGTTACTAAGGCACTTTTTTTAGCCTTTACATACCATAGTTTGATATTTAAACCACATATCAAAGTTTGGGGTATTTCACCTAATGGTCATTTTAAACCAATTACCAAAGAAAACCAAGCTTGAAAACAAGTTAAAACACAAAATGTGTTTTAAGGAGTCTAAAGCACGTTTTTGAAAAATTGTCTTGTAAATGAGTTTTGAATGGCTAAATGTCCATCATTACTCTTTAATTAAGATGTGTACTATATAGTATCACATTTGGAGGTCTATATCAATGGGAAATCAAAAATTTCACAACAATGTGCCTTGTTTTTGATGAATAGTGAATTTATTAAGCTAGTTTATAACATAAGTCCATATAAGTGAGACATTTGGTCAACAAAGACTAAACTACCCTCATTCACTAAAGGGGGCCGGTTTCTTTAAGTGTGACTCACCACACTTATCTAACTAAGTAAAGAGAAAGCAAATAAGTAAGTTATAAAGCATAAAACACTATTCACCTTTTAAGATAAATATCACTTTTGCTTACCTCTCTCCTCACTTCTTCATTTTCCCTTGTTGCCCACGATTTCTTGCTCTCTTTCTCTTCTCCATTCACGTAGAGCTCACCTCCATGAAAGCTCCACCTTCTCTTGCACACCACTTGCTCATTTAAGCTCCAAATCCAAAACAAAATACATATTCCTCTTAGTTAGCTCAAGCTCCTTCTTCCTATCTTTTCAAAACTTCAAGAGCTTCATTTTGGTGCCAAGTCAAACCACCATTAGAGGAGGAAATTCAAGTTTGGAGACTCCATTGGCATCTCCATTCTCTTAAGGTAAAGAAAGTGTAAGAAAATCTAGGTTTCCACCATTTTCTTCACTTGACCGAAAATATATACTCATGGGACTCCATGTTTATGCCTTGTTCTAGCTTGTTTCTACTCTTCAAAGGGAGAGGAGGTCCTTCTTGCTTCACATCCAAGTTGTCTTGAGAAACTAAGGTAAAACAATCACATTAATACCTTAAAACATATTTTTAAACCTAGGGTTTGTTCCTTAGGGTTAATGTGTTATCTAGTACTCATTGGAGTCATTGAATATTGGTTAGAACATTGGCAAGGAGAATCATATTGGTGACCTAGGTTGAACAAAGAAAACCTAAGGAGAAAGCTTTTAAGCTTGTGAGAAAACAAGGTAAATTACTTACCTTAAGGTGTCTTGTTGTTTAAGGGAATGAGATGTGGGTATATGATGAGTTTAGTGTCTAGTTTATATTTGGAAGGTGCTATTAAAACCTAGGAGAAACAATGTCTATACTTGTGAACTTGTGACTAAGGAGCAAATGAGAAAGGAGATAGTTTAAGAATATAAAGGTGAAGTACAAGAAGCATTTTATTTCAATGGGAGCCTTGTTGAGTGTATTCGCAGGTTGAAGGCATATATATGTGGAAATTCAGTGGTTAAGATTATTGTCATTTAAGGGCCTAAGTGCCAAGCATTTTAAGTTTAAGCACTATATGATGATGTGGTGTGGTTTTGGTGTAAATTGGGTGTTAAGCTATTGTAATGAGAATTTGTGTGGTATTGGTTGTTTGATGGAAAAAACCATTTGTTAGGAAGTACTATATACTAGAGAACCCATGGCAAAATTTAAAGGAGAGTTTAAGTGTTTAAGATATCCTAAGGGAATTTAATGACTAAGGAGGTACTAGGAGTGTTCTATGGGTTGTCTTGATGAAAAAGGGTGAAGTTAAGGTGTTTTAATGAGTTATAATGATTTAGGCATTACTATGAAGGATTTAGAAGTCAAGAGGATGTATTTGAGTATTTAGGACTTAGGCAAATGTTGGTGCACAACTAAGAAGGAAATAAGGTGTTGATGATGGAAGTTTAAACTTGTGAAGGAACATTAAGTAAGTGCTTAAGAGAAGTTTTGATAGTGGAAGATGCTTGGGAGATGATGTTATAGTGGTGAGGAAAACATTTGGTATAGTGGCTACATTAGGTATGAACCACCACCTAGAAACCTAAAGGAAAGCATTACAAGTGTAGCATTATCACAAGGAAAATGCATAATGACTAAGGTGGATTTTGGTGAATGGTTTAATGTGTTTAGAGGAGGGCTTAAGGTGTATTTGAGGTGCCCAAATGAGGTTATAGCATATTAGAAGACATGAGGAGAAGTTTGGAGTTGAAAGAGGCAATTTAAGAGGAAGGTCTGTAGAGGACCGACCCAGGGTCCGACCCAGTCTTGGGTCGGTCGGGCCAAGTTAAGCCATCCGGAATGCCTCTGGACTGGACCGACCCAGGGGGTTTGGGTCGGTCGGCTTAGCCTTGGGTCGGTCGGGTAAGGTTTAAGCAGGAAAATGGGTTCTGTAAGGGACCGACCCAGAGGGTTTGGGTCGGTCGGTCTAGCTCTGGGTCGGTCGGATGGGTTCCAAGAGACGGAAGAGTTTCTGTAATGGACCGACCCAGGGGTAGGGTCGGTCGGTGGGTCGGTCGACCCTTAACACTTAGAAAAAAAAGAGAAATTTCAATTTCTAAAAATGGTAATGGGTAATGAGGTATGCCCTTGGTAGGGTAGTAATGATTGGGACCCTAAGAACTTGAGGAATTAAGTTAAGATTAAGTATAAGTTTTAATGTTTAAAGTTAAGTTTGTAAGACTAAGTTAGGAAGACTTGAGAGGTTAGTGAATGGAAGTCTTTAGGGACTAAGTGAGTTGAGTAAGGTGCAAATAACTAATAACCTAAAAATGAATGAATATTTTAGGTTTGTGAGTTGGGACCCCGAAGAAGATTAGTCAAACAACGATCGACGGTGAACGGTACAATCCTTTTCGTGACCTGCTTGCTAACGAGGTGTCCCTCGGCTTGTGTGCTATCTGTTTATTTGCTATGACTAAAACAAGATAAAGCATGCAACCAGTTATATTGCTCTCGTTGCAATTGTGTTACATTTACACTAACCCGCGAGGCTTGAGACTGTTACTAACCAAGGTTAGTACTTACTGAGTTGAGGTTGAGAACTAAGTACCGGTGATTGTTGGTTTTACCCGTCAAGGTTTAACTAACACTTGGTAATTAAGGCTTTCACTAACCATAACTTGGGGTGGGAGTGAGGAATCCGGAATGGTACCGGCACATGTGTATTGGGGGAGGTCGGTATCTGAATCAGATCCGACTTCCAAATAAGACTGGTCATTAGACTCGTCGCCTAGGGTCAACAAATCGACCCGACCACCCGGGCTACTGTTCGAGGTGGGAGGCACATTAAGGAAGGCGTGGAGGGATCAAGCCTACATCCCTAATATTAAGGAAGGTAGCTTATCGTCGGATAGTGCACTGCTACCGGCTAGGGTTAACCAAGCCCTATAAAGATAAGCAACCAATTAAGGGCTAACCAATCTAATAGTGGAGAGGTTGGCAAGTTTAAGATTAAGATAAGGAATTGAGATTAAGGAAATGAGGACTAAGGAGGGGGTTACTAACCCACTTGATAAGGGAACGCTTGAGTCGTTCATTGCTTGTGGACTATATATGTTCATCTGTGGTTATTGTTATTGCACTTCATATTATGTTCGTGTATGTAATCAATTTCCATGCTATCGACAACTAGTCGTCGTAGCCCCGTTAGCTTGGGGCCATGAGAGGGTGTACCAGCATTCGTGCTGACCCCCTCGGGGGCTATTTTTACACTTGCAGGTAAGAGGCCGATGAGGACGCACTACGAGAGTAGGAGCGGTTAGACTTAGGAGGGGACATTTATTTTGAATTCGGGTTGCGCCTGTGCACCCGACTGTTTATAGTAAATTGTTGTAAGTTTGAGATTACGTTTGAGATACTAGTACTCGGTTGGTTGTGGGATTGTGGATGTCGATGTTTTGAGTTGGATAAGTATTTTGGTTAAGTATTGTATGTATTAAGCCGGTATATTCTAACGATCAGACCGTGGCAAGGTCCAGGAGTTGTTTATTTCCGCTGCGACGTATTCGATTAAGTGCTAAGACTGCGATAACCACGATAGGCTTTGGATGGGGTGTTACACAATTCAATGCAAGGTTGGTATTTGTATAATAATACACTAGTATGCTGCAAAACAGGTTTTATAATAGTTTATATTTCTGATGGATTTTGAAAAAGTAAGCCACATAATTAGTGGACCTTCTATCTTAATAGGTGGTAGTTAATCCTATTTTGTGGTAACGTCCGACCATGTTTTTTGAAAATATAACTCACGTGAGTACGTCTTCCACCATGGGAAGTTCTTATTTTAACAAAAAAACATATGTACATGGATAAGTGCACACCCTAAAAACAACCCTAGGGAAGTTACAACATAGACCCTAAATCCCAAACTTAAACCCTAAAAATCTGTCAAGTCAGTGTGAACATCACAAAGTGCAGAACGGGTAAAAAAAATATTACCCTACACCACACACCATAAAAACCACCATAGGAAAGTTAAAACATCGAAGGCTTATTTTAGGGTCTGAAGTTCAGGGTTCCTAAACCCCAACCCTAAAAATCTGCCGAGTCAGTGTGAACATTATAAAGTGAAGAACGGGTCAAAAAAATTATGACACACCCTAAAAACCACCATAGGAAAGTTAAACGTCGAAAGCGTTTTTAGGGTTTGTGGGTTTAGGGTTTATGGTCGTAGGCTAATTTTTTATAACTAATTATACACTTTAATGTCGTTGTTGTCTTGGTAGATCCTTAACCCTAAGCCACAACTTTACATAAGTATTCTACATTTTAACTTTCCTAGAGTGGTTTTTATGGTGTGTGGTGTAGGGTGATCTTTTTTAAAACCGTTTTGTACTTTATAAAATCACCACTGTCTCGATAGATTTTTACGGTTTGTGGTTTGGTGTTTAGGGTCGTTAGACCCTAAACTCTGAACTTCAAACCCTAAAATAATCTTCTATGTTTTACTTTCCTAGGGTGGTTTTAGGGTGTGTGGTGTTGGGTAATCTTTTTTGACCCGTTATGCACTTTATAAGGTCGCCCCTGACTCGGCAGATTTAAGGGCTTGGGGTTTGAGGTTTAGGGTATTTCAAACCCTAAAAATAAGCCTTCGATATTTTAACTTTCCTATAGTTGTTTGTAGGGTATGTGGTGTAGACCTGGCAATTCGGGTCACTCGGTTCAGGTTCGGTTCGGTTCGGTTTCGGTCAATTTGTAGATATTCACTATTCGGTTCGGTTCGGATCGGGTCGGGTTATCTGGTTAAAATTAGATTCGGGTGACTTTGGTTTGGTTGATTTCGGGTTCAGGTGGTTTCGGTTTGGGTTATCTCTACGTTTTTCGGTTTTTTCGGGTTATGGGTCGAATTCGGGTGACTTGCCGCGTTATGCTTAATTGATAAAATTTTAAGTACAAATTTAAGCAACCTTTGTAACTTGTATTGATTTTCATATTTAGATCCAAATTCTCTTAATATATTGTTACTCTTGATGAAGATTGCTATTGTGCATTGGTTGGTTATACATTATCAAATTGGATGACAATATCTTTAATATTAATTTTCAACTATATATTTATTAATTGTATCAACC
The DNA here is from genome assembly GCA_023374045.1 of Limonium bicolor. Lineage (NCBI taxonomy): Eukaryota > Viridiplantae > Streptophyta > Magnoliopsida > Caryophyllales > Plumbaginaceae > Limonium > Limonium bicolor. The sequence goes on from CM041776.1 coordinate 501,125,058, forward strand.
AAGTACAAATTTAAAATTTGGTGAATCATCGGTCATTATTTGGCACTCGACGCCCAGTCTACCCCTCCCCCCCCCCCCCCTCATGCCCGACGTTGTGCTTGTGCCTCCCATCTTCCCACGCCCGTCACACCCCGTGCGCGTCTTGCGTCAGCGCCCGTCATCTCGAGCGAGCGTCGCGCACCCATGCCAATCCATCATCATCTCGCGTCTGTGCTCCTATACGCCCGTCATCACCTCACGCTTGTGACTTCATGTTGTGTGCACCACCGATCACCGTCTCGCGTACGCGCCTCGTGCGGGCGTCCTTTAGTAGCTTATTGCTCCCAGGCAGGGGTTGTCCCTTTATCTTCTTATTTTGTCTTTTTTAACCCTATTTTAATTTGATTATTCATACAAATATATTTACATGAGAAGTACGTTTTTTAATCTTTATTCTTTTGAACCAATATCCTTGGACATGACAAAAGATGACAAGAATTGTAAAAATGGAATGAAAACATTCCTTATTTTAGTCTCAGTTCTTGGAAATGATGTGTTCATACATGCCAATAATAAACAAAAGGATAATGGACTTTTGTCTAGTTTCATGTGTGGTTTGGGTGAATTCAATTCGGTTCGGGTCAATTCGGTTCGGGTGAATTCGGTTCGGGTGGATTCAGGTATATTAAATTTCGGTTTGATTCAGTTTTGGTTTGGTTCGGTTCGGATTTTCGTATCACATTTCGGGTCACGTCATTTGGTTTAGATTCGGGTTCAGATCGGGTTGGATCGGGTCAGTTTTTCTGGTTCGGGTCACCTTTGCCAGGTCTAATGTGGTGTAGAGTAATCTATTTTGACCCGTTCTACATTTTATAATGTCGTCACTAAGTCAGCAAACCCTAAACAAAAACATTTTAACTTGTTCTATAGGGGTTTTACTTTCTACTTTTTAACTATCATAGAATTGCTTTTAGGGTTTATGGTTTATTGGGTACTCTTTTTTTTACCTCGTTTCACACATTATAATATTTGCTAATTACTTGAGTATAAACCTAATACAGGGTTGGAATCATTTTTCTTGATAAACTCATTTGTTCTGTGTTTTGGCAGAGAAAATGTTAAACATCATCATGATCATGACAACCACCACAAAGGCCTGAATGAAACACCTAGCACATATTCAGTATGCACTTGTGTATCAACCTGACACGGTGTTGGTGACAATTCTATTCGTAAAGGCATCGGTATTCTTTTTTATCACTTAGGATATATACACAGACATCAACTTAACCAAACACCTAGAACCCATTAACGACTTGTTTAATATGTACATGTGAATAAACCATACAATGTTGGTTGCACTTTCATCATGAACACATTTATATTCTCTTTTTACAATCAAATTCTAAAACACCGACATCAATATAATCAAACACCACAAATTCCTGAATGAAACACCATGCACCAGTTCATTATGCATTTGTGCTTAAACCTGACACGAGTTTGGTAACGTTTCTATTCGTAAAGGCATTTGTATCCTTTCTAGCACACAAGATATAATACACTGAAATCAACGAAACCAAACACCACGAACCCCTAGCGAAACACTTTCAAACGGTTTAATATGTACCTAAGAATAAACCATACATGGTTGGTATCAGTTTTCATAATGATCACCATTGTATTATGTTCTAACAGGCAAAATGTTAAACACTGTCATCAACGTAGCTAAAGACCACGAAATCCTAAATGAAACACCGTTGTAACACCCCAACTCATAAAGCCATACTTATCTCATAAACCTTCATTCACTTATATTAACTTTGCAGCGGATTTCTTACAGCATTTGGTGTTACCACCGTTAGTCACCCACGTGACCAACTAGGCATACTAAAATCTTCAAGATCTAGCTACGGTCTGATGGACCCAAATATACCGAACATTAGTACTTACAAGCCTTAACCAATTACATAACAATCTTACAATCTCCTCACATCCTATACAACTCATACCATTCACTAAACGAGTGTACATGCACAACTCGTACAACTAAAATAAGACAACCCAAAGTAATTCTACCCGATCCTACTCTCAGGACTGTTGTCTTCTGTCATTCACCTGCAAAATATAAACAGTAGCCCCCGAGGGGTCAGCACCTTTGCTAGTACGATTCTCCTATGGCCCCCAAGCTAACGGGGCTACGACGACTAATTGTCGATAGCATGGAATTGATTAGATACATAACATAAATAAGAAGTGCAATAAAACAACAATCCACAAATGAACAAATATAGTTCACACACGATGAACGTCTTAAAAGCATTCCCTTAGTAAATGAGTTATTCAGTTAACTCCTCAAGTTATGTTTCCTCTTAATCTCAGTCCAACCTTATCTTACCTCAATCTTAATCCTTATCTGTAACACCCCTCACATTAAACTCGTAATAATCACTCTCGTAGCATAATTAAAGACGTCTTACAGCGGAAGTTAAATACTAACAATTCGCACTCGGGTGTCACATGCCATTACTCGCCCATGCGAGTAAAGAAGCAGAAAAGAAATAATAATAAAATAACGACAATAATTAACCGCAGTGATGAACGAGATATATACTACATCATCCTAAGTTTAAACTAATACATAAGGTAAGTGAGCATCTAAGGTAAACCCCATGTTTACATCGTACTGAATATAAGCTAATTCTAAAAGTGCAATAAATAAATAAATAACGTCGCTGACTACCCCGAAGGCCCGCACTCCGGCTTCATAGCTTGATTAAGTCCTGAAATGTGGGTGCCATAAAGGCTCAGCCAACTGCTGGTATGCTAAATGTGATCCTAGACCCTTTAGGCCACTTAGGTCGTTTTAGCCATCTTGATTAACATGGGGTTCATTTCATGCTGTACCATTTACATGTTTATAACATAACTGTAAATACGGAATTAAAACACACAACAGGTATTCAAACATTCACACATCAAGACATGCTATTACGACATTGATAATTGAACAATTAAGTTCGAATCGACGGTAATGTAAGAGTTAGCTGAAGTCCAGTTAGTCTCACTTGTTTATTTCCATCACATGAAGCCCCGCTTCCACAATCTCACATAAACATACGGGTGTCATGTTAAGGACTATTCCCCGTTTAACCTCACACATTAATATTTTGGACAGTAGTCCGACGCCATCTACAGTGGGTAGATGGGCTCACTTATCTACAGTTAGATGTCCATTAGGCCGAAGCCATGGTATGGTGCCAACGGTAGCACACTCCGACTAACGATCGTATCCGGCTCGTTAGATAAAAAAGAGTAGACCCTAACCGGGTACGAAACTCTAGTGATCACTATGCGCAACCTGCTGGAACGAATGCAGACCAGGATTTACTAAACATTGTTTCATTAATTATTTATCACACTCTCATAAGTTAGCATATTTCAATTAGTCTCCTGGAGATTCAATCTCGTTATTGGAGAGACACATTTTTATTGGATGCCCTATCGGGTCTTACACGCAACCTAGGAGTCTGCTAGGTGATGTTCAAAGGTCGAGTCATCGCTCTAGAAACGGTTAATACCGGGTCTCTAAACTAAGTTCCTCACTTAGTACTGTTAGAAATATTTCACTCTCATCAGATGATAATTGGAGTCCCTCTCATAATAGTTCATAACAGTTAGGTGATAATTGATATCACAAGTCCGAACGACGTACGCGCACAGTTAATAAACGCGTTGACGATTGGGAAACATAAACACATACAATCACATTCATAACATTTATTTATCTGACATGCAAGCACACAGTTACGTCCGGAACCCAAGGAAACCCTTGGAGTTTTCAGACCACACATTCACATACCGTACACCGACGAGCAAAGCTAGCGAAACGAGCGCACGTCTATCCTCTACGTTCCCGGTTTTCGAATCCCGCAACCCGATCTATTGAGAAATGAAACTACTATCAGTGTCCACGTCTTCGGATTTATAGTTTGTCGTACGGTTTAACTTACGAATACGTATTACCCAATACCGTATTTTATTCACTACGTGGAGGTTGGATTCTCGGTTATCATGCTATCCAACACGGTTATTTGTTCTCGTATAATTTACATATATTTACATTTACGTGTATGTATTAATTAATACTCACATGTTTATATATACATATCTATATTTATGTACGTCTATAGATTCGTACGTACGGATATGTAATACCCGTCGTCATTTTGTCGTACGTTACGTGACGGTAATCACTTAACGGTCTACGTTATTCATTCCTCGTACGGTTATGCATGTGTATACCTACATATAACATTTATACATTTTCGTATTTACTTGTATCATATTTCTTGTCACGTTATTTTCTAAACCCCTATATATATTACACTTGCACACATTATATGCTAACTATATATGTATATATCTTACAACGTCACGTGATATTTTTCATCCCATTCTAAAATTTCATATTAATCTTATTTCGTCATTCCATGTGGAATGTATATTGTTCATTCGTACCGTTTATCCATACGTATCTTACTAAACTTGATTTCACGGTTTTGCAATATACGGTTATACATTGTTATGCATCTTACAATATAAGGTTCCTAGTATATAATATACTCTCTAAAAATTCCCAACTCAGCTTATCATTTTGCGTAATTTTACAAGGTATAATTATGCCATGTTAATCCCTTACGATATATATATATATATATATATATATATATATATATATCTATATATATATATATTATCCTATAATTTAGCAAAATGTCACATTATAACATTTTAATTTTATATTACAATCTGTCTACCAATTCCCAACCAACCATTATAGTTTTCGGAAATCTCCATACTTTCCCCACTTAATTTTGATTAATTATCATTTCAACCCAAATGTCATATTTGTTACATTTAACACCTTACTTAATTTATAGCCCTAGGTTTTCAATATTGTAGTATACACATATATACATATTTGCTAATTTTCGAACAACACCCAAATTTTATCCGGATTTATACTTTCTCCCCACATTTTCTTTTTATTACATATTACCCCCTTATTTTTATAAACTTACAATTCAACACCGAAAACTTTATATTATACATATTAGCTCATTTAATTTCAAAAACTCCCTTTCTAAAATACTGAACAGCCCCTAGGCTGTTTTAAAATTGTTTTTCGTCCCCAAATTTCGGTTATTTACACAATAACCCCATAGACTTTGTAAATGTTACATTTACATACTTAACCTATATATTAAAATCCTTGATTTATTAATTCACCAAAATCTATCCTAATTTCCGAACAGCCCCTTTAACTTTATTAAACCTCATTTTCAACCCATAGTTTTTGGTAATTACACTATAGCCCCATAAGTTTCATAATTATTATAATTTAATACTTAAACTATATACTAATCCTTAATTAATTAAATCATTAAAAACTAACCCAAAAATTCTTTAATTTATGACAGACCCCTAGGGTCTTATTATTCATATTTCAACTCTATAATTTTCGGTAATTACATAAACACCACAAATTAAAGGTTTTATTAATTCCATTTTTTTTAACTTAATACTTCATTAAATTATTAAATAAATTTATTTATTTTTCTAACTTGGTCAAACATCATATGTGGTCAAGTTTGACCACCCAAATACCTCTTTGACCATTATTCACTATAATTGCGAACATACCCTTTTATTTCTCTAGTTTAGCACCTCACACTTTAATTTCATAAAATGGTATTTTTTATATTTCTAAAATCCTTAAAATACAACCCCTTTCGGTTTTAATTAAGCTGGGTACCATATATTTTTCTTAATTACATTTTGACTCCATAATTAATTCTTTTGTTTATTTAAACACTTATAAGGTTTATAACTTATTTAAATTGTATTATAATCTTACACTTAGTTTAGGTAACACCTAAAATCACTAATATTCATCTAAAATATCCTTAAGTGATTTTGTTCACTAAATTACATATTTGTACCAGAATTTTATAAAATTCATTTAATCACTCTAAAAGCTCAATAATAATTATTTAAGCCTAAAATAACCATAATAACATGGCCTAAATACATGGCCTAAGACATAATATAATATTTAAATATAAAAAGGACATTAAAGTGTTCCAAACACACATATAACTCACGGTTTATACAGATTTTCTATTAACACCATTAAATTATTTTTCCTTCATTAATCACTTATAAAATAAACTAAAATAGGCCATTGTCACTTAGTTTCACTAATCAAATATTTTGCCCTTAATTTTCTCCACATATTTAGAATTTAAATAGCATACATACGCATATATGCTCTCGGTTTTTGTACAGATTTATATTCAACTTCTTTAAATCATTTTGCTTCCATTATTAATTTATAAACTTGACTTTAATAAGTCATTAGCACCTAAATTCAATAACCAAATACTTAACCATAATTTAAACCCACATTTTTAGGGTTTAATTAACCCACATATCCCCACATATTCTCGGCACTAATTTGATTCCACAACATAATTAACTTAAATGCATTTAAAAGGGTTTCAAGTGCTTTTACCTTGTTATAATCATAAGGGAGTTCAAAACAGCTTCATCTCCTCTCGGCACTATTTGTAGGTATATCATAGGTTAGAGTTTTGCTCATGAATTTTTTTTTAACCACCAATAATACTCTTAAAGTATTAATGAGATAATTACCTTTTTGAGACTTGGTTTCTCTTGGAAACCAGCTCTTAGTTCACGTTACTTTAGGAGAGGAAATAGCCACCATTCGGTCAGCACATACAAAGGAAACAAGAGTCATGTTAATGACTTATTTAAGTACTAAATTTAACGGGTTAAAAGTATAGTTTTTGAAATTAAAAAATAATAGCCTTTACCTTGCTATTTTGATGGAGGTTTCAGCCTATTTTTGGCCACCTAAATAAGGAAGGATGAGCTCAGTTTGAAGAAAGAAAGATAGAGGAAAACAAAGGCTCAAACAGCCATGAAGTCTCTTGGTTTTTACCTTCCTTTTGAGTTGTTTTGTTTGTTGTTTACAACTGAGGAAGAAGGGAGGCTCCAGCCTGTTACCGTGAAGGAGGAAGGAGGTTGAGCTTGCTGCTTCAATCGGTCCTAGAGGAGGAGAAGATGGAGCCTTGTCGCTTCAGTCCAGATGAGAAGGGAAGTGCTACAGCAGGTTTTTTTTTTTGTTGTTGCTTTGCCCTGTTGCTACTGTCAGCAAATGGAGAAGGGAGTAGGACGCAGCTGTTATGGAGGAAGAACTCGGACAAGGAATAATCTGCTGTAACCGAGACATGAAGAAGAGGAAGATGGCCTCACCATTTTTGTTGTGCTTATTCCTCTCTGCTGCTGTGGACCGAGAACAGAGGAGTATATCAGATGGTTTTTTTTTTTGTTGCTTCTGTTTTGTTGTTGTCGACTGGACTCAAACAGAGAGGGAGGGAGGTTTCTATCATGCTTTTGGAGGTGAAGAATTCAGTGGGGACTTCTCAAGAAAAAGAAACGGAAAGAAACAGGAGAGCATGGTGTTTCCTGGTGTTCTGACCGAGAGTGGGGAGGGAAAGAAGATGGAGTGTTGTTGTCTTTGGGAAGGAGGAAGAAGATCAGTGGGGTTTGAAAAAAAAAGATTGTACGTACAAAAGGTAGCAGGAGGTGCCTTCTACTTGCTTTTGTTTTCAACCGGTAATATACTGCTTCTGTTTTATGTTGCTGCATACTGCTTCTGTTTTATGTTGCTGCAACCGGTAATATACTTAGCTTTTGTCTGCAACCGGTAGTATACTTGTTTTTTTTTTTACTCTTAGGTTGTACTTGTTATCTAGATTTGTGATGATTCTAGCTACTCTTTTTCTTCTTTGTTTGTAGAAATCGAGAGTAAATGGAGGGGTATAGAGACTTGTCCAGCGGGTAATGCAAGAGAGAATGATGGAGGTAAGAGATGGTGGGAAGTAATAGGTAAGTACAAGTAGTTCCTATTTTTATGTTTTAATTTGTATTTGTTAATCTTCCCAATATTTGCTTTTCAATTTTTCATCTTCCCTTAATTGTGTGTGTGCCGAGTATATACATAAATGGAAGGGGTATTTTATTTATTTTTTGTACATTTATGTGTATAATTGATTTAATTATATATTAGGTGGTGACATGTTTATTTCTTGTTTCTAATGTGTATATATAAGTGTATATAGCACTTACAATTTGTTTTGACTATATAAAATATTTTATATAGTTTCATGAGTGGTATTTGTGATATTTAATACATGTATCAGTATGTTACATGTGATATTAATTTTGGAGTCGATTTCTCCTTTATAATATTCTCTCTTTGATTAGAGATTTAATATATGATTTAGTGTCCATTTCGGACTATATATTTATACAATGATAATTTTATAGCAACTAATGCTCATGATTTAAATTAATCCTTATTAATTAAGGTAATAATATATGGGCTATTTCATTATCTCAGTCTTAGAATACAAACCGTTCTTTAAATAGAAATGGTTGTATCTTATCTCAATTTTTATTTTTGTCGGGTCAAAGGCAACCCTAGCCAATGAGCTATTAACTCCATTGGTTGAATAAACAACTTATCTTAAAACTTAGGATTTAGGTGATCCTACCACACCATCTTAATCTGCCTCCTACCTTGGACTGAAAATCCAATGTAGCCGAGTTGACATTCGACCCTAGACAATAAGTCTGAAGACAAGTCCTTAAAAGGAAGTCGAATCTGATTCAGATACCGTCCCCCTTTCCTTAACATGCATGACCGGAGTCAGTCCCGGATTCCTCACTCCCCCCAAGTTCCAGTTAGTAGGAAGTCTTAAAGTCAATGTTTGTTAGTTAACCTCTTTCGGTTACTAAGAAAACAATATTTGGGAGTGTTTCTTATCCTCACACAATTCTTTACTAAACATTGTTAGTAGGTTCTCAAGGTAAGTTGTGTTAGTGCATCACAATCACACAACAAACATAATATTCCGGTTGCATGCTTTATCTTGTTTAGTCGGCACACATAAACAAATAGCACACAAGCCGAGGGACACCTCGTTAGCAAGCAGGTCACAAGAAAACCATATTGTTCACCGTTGGTCGTTCGGTTGCTTACTCTCCTCGGAGTCCAAATTCTCAAACCCTAAAACATTGATCGAATCGGGTGGTTACTTTCTTTTAATTAACCTAACTCATATCATCACTAATGATCTCCAACTAAACACCACCAAATCATTGTAGTTCAAGCTTAACCACTTATGTTATTTACTTCTCATTTTACCTCATACTTGTTCACACCTCCAATGGCCTTAAAATTCCACCAAACAACTCTTAACAACCATATAATAGCATTACCCAACAAGCCCCCTTCATTTACCACCTAAAAAGCACCTTTTCTTTGTAAAATTGCCTGGTCCAGGACATGGTCCGGCTCTGTAGTCCCGGACCAATACCTGTTGTGACTTTCGGCTCATTTTTAGCTATGGTCCGGGACTTGGTACTTACCCAAGGTCCCGGACCAATCCTGGGGTGCATTCTCGACCTGTTTTTAGTGCTGGTCCGGGACTTTATCCAAGGACCAAGTCCCAGACCACACTTTAAACTGTCAAATTTTACAGTTTTGAACACCTTTCCAACCTTGTTCTTTTGTCCAATCCTCTTCTAATCTTTCCCCATGTATTCACACATATTCTAACACCATTTTAACACTTAAAATCCTCCTAACTCATGGATCAACTCACCTCCAAATTCCTTGATCATTATTCAAGTTCTTACTAAAACTCTTAACACTTATAACTTAATTCCTTACACTTCCAACATGTAAATTTTGTCTAAAACTCCAACTAACCAAAGTGTTTACCAATATAACTACTCCTCAAACATCATTATTCATCCATATTTCCTTTGCTAAACTTTCCAAGGTTATCTTGCATCTCCATACACAAATTTCTCTCCTTTCCATTTGTTACTCATCCCTCCTAAACTCTTGAACATGCCTATACATTTCTTTCCATCCTCTTAACACCCTAACCTTGTTCTTCTTTACCTTCACCATACTACACCCTCCTTAGACATTTCCATCTTTTTCTCAATTTATTCACCATTCTCATGATCATACCCTCTTATACATTCCTAGTCATTTCCTTGACAATTTACAACATTCTCCTACAATTTTCACTTCCATCACCAAGTCCACTCATTACCATCCAAACTATAACCTTATTAATCCACCACTTACACAAGCTACCCAAAATTCTCATTGTTATATTCTCTAATTCATACCTAAATCATCTCAAAGTATTATACATTTTCCTACAGATTTTTGCACAAGTCTCAACATTCCTCATACCATGACTTTGGTGTGTTTGATACACCCACCTAACCTCTAATTCCTCCTAGACAACTCTAGGCCATTCTAATCCTCAAGAATACCTTTGTTAACTCATTTCCACTCAAATTTCCTTTAATGACTCCTAGTAAATCCTAGGTCATATTAATTCACAACCACCACTTAAACACTTTGTTTTCTACTCAAATTTCGCCATAGCTCCTCTAGTATATTATCATGCCCATATGCATTGTTTTTCTCATTCAATCATCTCACACACATCAAATCCTTTCTCATCATATTTTCTCACCCAAACCTACTCATTCACAACAAACTCAATATAGTGCAATAATCTTAATTTGCATAGCACTAAGGCTCTTAAATGACATGGCTCTTAGGCCCTTAAATGACTTAGACTTAAACACTGAATTTCCCACATATAAAAGCTTTCAACCTGCAAATACCCACAACAATGCTCCCATAGCAATATAAGTGTTCTCATAATTCACCTTATACTTATCTTACTAACTCATTTCCATTGGCTCCTTAGTCACAAGTTCACAAGCTTGTTTAAATTCTTTTTCCTAGGTTTATAACCTATTACATAATGTAAGCTTTAAGCTACATTAGTGCTTATCTAAACCTCATCCCTTAAAACCTAAACCACCATTAGGTAAAACATTTACCTTGTTTTTCCAAGATTTTCACACTTTTCTCCTTGGATTTTCTTGCTTGACTTTCGGCAATCAACTTTAATTCCCTTGCCAATGTTCTAATCCACATTCAAATAATCTAATGAGCACTAAGAATATGCCTAAACTCATAGAACTCATTCTTAGGTTAAAATGTGTGTTTTAAAGCTTAAAAGTGGATGATTACCTTGAAGTCTCAAGATAGACTTGGGTATGAATCAAGAAGGACCTCCACTAGTCCTTGGAGAATGAAAATAAGCTAGTTCAAGGGATAAAACAAGATCCCATGAGAAGATAATTTCGGTAATGAAGGGAAAATGATGGAAACATGATTTTTCTTACATTTTCCTTACCTTGAATGAATGGAGAAGATAATGAACCCTTCAAGCTAATTTTCCCTCCTCTAATGGCGATTTCCCATGGCTCCAAAATGAAGCTTTTCCAATTTTTAAAGATAGGAAGCAAGGCCTTGGTCTAACTAAGAGTTATCTAAGCTATTTTTGGATTTGGAGCTAAAATGAAGATTTTGTGAGCAAATGAAGGTGGAGAAAGAATGGGGCTGTACTCACGGTTTTCTTGAGAGGAAGAAGAATAAGAACTTAGTGGAAGAAGAAGAAATGAAGAAGAGAGGAGAGAGGTAAGTTAAAAGTAAGATATTTTGTCTTTAAAAGAAAATAGTACTATTTACTAACTTTCCTCTTATTTTTCCTTACTTGCTAGCACATGTGGTGAGTCACCACTTCAAAAACCGTTCCCCCTCTTATTCCCTTAGATATTTAGGTGTTGTTTGACCATTGACCACTTAAGAAAGTCATTTGACTTATTTTGGGCACTATTTGAGTACTACTCACAATTAGTGCACATATTTGTGAAATTTTTGGTTTCCCATTGATTTAGACTTCCTAATGTGATACTAATTAGTACACATGTTGATTAAGGTGTAATCATGGGCATTTAGCCACTCAAAACCCATTTCCAAGACAATTTTTCAAAAATGTGCTTTAAGAGTCCTTAAAGCACAATTTGTGTTTAAGCTTGTTTTTGCTTGGTTGTCTTATAATGATATTTGGGTGCTAATCAAAGTCACTCCAAGCTTAGAGCACATTTTTACTTAAATTGCCCTTATGGCATGTTCTTGTGTTTTCCTTGGTTTAAATTGTCTACCAATGTTTCTAAGGCATGTTTTAGCCTTATTACATCATAACTTGATGTTTAATTAGCATACTTAGGTTTGGGGTATTTTAGTGCACTAGTTCATTATGTAGCTGTGTTTAAACTACTCATGGTTGGAATTCTTTTACATATTGAACACATTTGTATTTTGTGATGACAGACAAAATAGTACACACCGACATGAACATACCAAACACCCAAACCCTACGAAAGAACGAAAGAACACTTGTTTATTATGTAGCTATGTATAATCCAAACACAGTGTTGGCAACTTTTTTTTTCATAAACACAATGTTATGTTGTTCTAAAAAACTGTATATAATACACCGACATTAACACAGCCAACATCATAAATTCCAAAACAAAACACCTAGCTGCTATTCACCTCCAAAGATAAACAAAAATATAAATTCTTTGTAGTACCTCACAGCTAGTGACTTAGTATTCCAACCAAATAAAAAAATATATATGTACAAGGATGAGTAAATGATAAGTCTCAACACACGGATGCGATTAACTATCTCTTCCTTTTGCGTTGAGCCCTTTGACCCTTCCTTGCATGTAGGTATGACAACAGGTCGGGTTCGGGTTGGGTGACGCTCCACCCGAACTGTCACCCGCTTTTCAACCACACCACCCGACCCGATCTGTCACTCGTTTCACCCGTCCCGTTTTTTCCAGCAAACATTTTCAACCTTTACCATCTATAAAAGCTGAAAATTTCAATAAAAATACACATATTTGCTCAATAACACATACCACATACACTCATGTCAACAACATACTCAAAATATATATTATTAATCAAAATATTTCCAAACAATCTCAACAAATATTAAACAAAAGAAGGCCATCACATTTTGCCTCTGTTTTTGAAATGTTAAAAATAAATACTCTAACTACTCTTCCCACAAGCACTTCACATGTCTTCCCATCTTCACAATCAACAAGACAATAAGATCTGAGAAATCAAATAGAGAAAAGTCAGATGGTGGTCAAAGACAACAAATTCAAAATGTTCATGACAAGAGAATCAATTTTGCAAATCTAATCATTGTACTTGGTGGTTCAAGATAGCAGCAGATTCAAGTGTCACATGATTTCATTTCACACAAAAATGGTAAGCAAGTATGCACATCAGGCTACTCATATTTCAAAAGCTGCCACAGTAGGATCGACCTTCCTTTTAACTTACAAAATACCTTACCCCTTCAAAATGTAGGATAAAAAAGAGGCATGAAGGTCACTACTTACCTCTTCATTGTCAGCTCCAACTAAGAAGAATAATGAGGCATTACATATATATAACTTTGTAGTTTCGGTGCTCAACAAACGAACACTGCAGACAGAACCCACAAGCAAGCATCAACATAAGAAATAGCATTAAAGCAGAGGCATGAGAACAAGCTCCTCCAACAAATAAAAAATAGGTATACATATGGATTTTGATACAGATTTTAGCAGTTAGCCAATACAACTGGCGAGCTGTTCCAAAAAGTGGGCAAATAATATATTTCAATCTTTTTGTACCTAACTGACATAATTTTGTCATATAGCTAGCCATCAAAAGCCTTCATATACATTGGAGATGTGATACATGTACGAATAATAGCAGGTAGACAGATATTTTAAGCACGTTCCCAAATTGAATGGCTTAAGCTTAGTGGTGATTCTCACTAATGAAGTATACTTCATTGTGAATCTTATAATGACAGCAATTGTAAAACCATCAAAATCAAATCATTGTGTTTTTATGACAGTCCCACGAGTGTCAATATTTACTGAGAAAACTCCTTTTTGGGAGAAGATAAAACAGCAATAATAGTAATAATGCCACAAAAAGCTCCTTTTTCTGTTCAAAAGCTGTAGCGTGCCACTGCCATCTATTGCTATCTTGCCATCCAGAACTTCTGCTCAGCTAACGATATATGTGGTCCAATGTGTGTCATCATTCACGCCATTAAGTAGGATAGCTATTAATTCATAATTAAACTAACCCCCTTCATCACACAATTTTGATCCATAATCAATCAGAAAAATATCTAGGCAAGGCACCAAAACATAGAAAGAGTGAAAGTGACAAGTGTTTCCAAACAAATTTGCATCTCTAAGTTGAACCAGGATTGGACACCTCAGAAGTACAAGCAATAATTGATACAGAAATCAAAAGATAGTAGTTCATAATATTGTAATGCCTATAAGAGATAGACAGTGATCTCAAATGAAATCCTTGAAATCTTCATCTGAATAATAATCCTAACAAGGAAAGAAACATTATTAGTATAGGATTGCGTAATAATTAAGAAAAATAAAGACATTGTTAAAACTATATACATGTATGAATAATTATTAACGAATCCAAATCATGAACTTCGCTTTCAATTTTGTTCCTCACACTGTTCTCATTCACTGTTTCATGATCTTCCCAGTAGCACAAGCTTCAATTGTATCAAGAGAAGTATCTAATTTACATCGCATGAAGAGAAAATGTTAATAAATAATCATTAAAAATGTGTATGAGTGAAAGAAAAATGTGAATATTAATACCTGAAGAAAACTCCCCTAAAATCCAGTTTTGCATACACATCAATGCCTCAACTGTATTTGGAACAAGTCTCGAACAGTGTTCACTAACAACTTTCTCACCCCATGCTAAAAGCACTTTCTGATGCCATAGTAGAAGCTGGAATTGCAAGGATATTCATAGCAATCCTTTTCAATGTTGGATACTTGAGTTCAACCTTCCAATATTGTAAAATGTTGTTGTCATCTTCTGGCAAGGCACCCTCCTCCAAATACTAATCCAACTCAAACTTCACATTAAGCTTCCTCTTCTTAGTTTTCTTCACTCTACTCCACTTATCAACTTTCTTATGACAATCACCTCCTTGAATGCTCAACTCACTAGTTTCAGATGTAGTGGAATGTGATGCCTCAAGGTTATCTTCATACTCATATAAGGGGTCATACAAAGTGTTCTTCACCCTCAAAATCTCAATTTCAGCATTGCCACCATAAATATCCTTATAGTAACATTCAACACATTCCAATATGTTCCTCGGATCGAATATTGCTGCTACAGCTAATACCTGATTGATAGTCATCCAATACTTCTCATATTTTCATTAATCTTCGTACCATATCTTGGATGACTTGGTTGTCACTTTCTAACCAAGAAGTCAAAGCAAGCTTAATTTCACAAACTTCACGAAAAAACAAATTTGAAGTAGGATATCTCCTACAGATATCAACTATGTCAAGTCATGAAAGATGTTCATTTTCTCACAAAAAAAGCAGCCAAATCCCAATCAGTTTGGGTAGTAAGGGTGAACTTCAACCTGGGGTTTTGACGATGGATACTAGCAAAAACATCATCGTAAGGTAAGACACTTTGAAGCATCAGGAAAGTAGAATTCCATCTTGTTTTACAATCAAGAGATATCTTTCTAGCATCTTCACCTTTCCCTGACTTCACTTTGTTCTCAAACATCTAAGTTCTTTTTGGGGTTCCTACCCAATAAGAAACACAATCTCGGACTCTCAATCCCTTCACCAATCACATTTAATCCATTTTACACTATCAAATTCAATATGAGCAGACATCGCATATGTACGAATTTACCCTTCAATATAAAAGAATCTTTTCCCAATCTAGGTTTCAAAACATTCACCATGGCATCATTTGTACTACAATTATCAACAACCAAACAAGAGATATTTTCCTCAATGTGGTACTCATTCAAAGTGTCTAATAAAACTTGTGCAAGGGTATCCTTTGTATGTGGACATGAGACATACGCAAACCTATATTTTAAGAAAACAAGTTTAACATACATTTCAAGAAAACAACTTTAACATACATTTTAAGAAAACAATTTTAACATAGTAAATATAAAACAAATTTACACAAGGAAAGATATTATTAGATAATGTAGTAGTAATTACCTCAAAGTTTTGTTGTGTAAGACCCAAAATTGGTCTATGTAATGTGCAGTCACAACCATATAACCTCTCTTTTGGTTTGAAGCATTCCACATATCAGTAGTAATTGCAATCTTAGACTTGTTGTTATCAAACATCTTCTTCAAATGTGCTTTCTCGCATCAGAACATCTTCATAATGTCAGATCTCACAGTGTTGCGAGATATAATCTTGAAGTTTGAATTTAAACTACCCACAAATCTTCTAAACCAATGTGATCCACCATAGATAGTGGATACTCATGCAAAATGACCATGTTTACTAGCTCCTTCCTAGAAGCTTCCTGATTGAAGTTATAATTTCCCAAACTTGTTGTTTCATCAGCTTTTATACTCGCTTGTAAGAAGCTCTGCCGAATATCAACTTTCTTATTTGTTCCACTACATCTTAACTTTAAATGATCCCTAAGATGAGAAGTCTCATATCTGCTTCCAGCTGAGAACACTTTATTGTAATGTAAACACTTTGCAGTGGCATTACCATTGACTACATTACTCTCAAATGATTGCCATACCTGATATTTAAGCTTTCTTAATTGTCCAGTAGCTATTGATTGAGTAGTTTGTGGGGCATTTTCAATCGATTGACTGGGTTCAGAAGGACCAAGAGGACCATAGAGTGGTGGTATGGGTGTTACCTGAGTAGATGCAGATTCGTTGGCACCTTCCATGATTAACTACACCTACTGAACCCACAAGTTGATCTGTGCAAACAAACTGAACTTCTAAGGTTAGATAAAACGAAATGAACTTCTAAGGTTAGATAAAACTACTAACTAAATTTAATAAACATTAGAGTTGAGCAAAATACATTACCAATTGCTGAATGAATGACGGTCTTCACTCTTCAGCCCCGTTTTCTGGTGAGCAAGATGTAAAAAACCAGACAGCGGTTGCACAAATTTATCTCTGTGTGCAGATATGAGAAATAATCTTCACCTCTCCGGCTTGTCCAATAAAACTAGTGTATCATATGCGAGAAGAATTTTATCATCAATGAGCACCAAGATGACGAAGTTGATACGACAATAAAACAATTAAGGATTATAACGAATATTATACTGCCATTAATCACATATACCGCCCTTATTTCAGAGCCTTTCTCAAACAAATAAAAAAAATCTTCTTATTCCAGGAATGTAACACCCCTACTCATAAAATTACCATAATTACAAACTCGGTATAACATTTCCAACCTTAATACAATAATACAACAAAAGATTACAATCAAAACTAACTCGGTGCTACCGCCATTACTCACCCATGTGAGTAATGAAGTGTCCAATCCATAACACAACTAACCACTCTGATGACAGAGATAAAAACTATATATACCAAACCTTCTCCCATAATCAAATCCATACAAGTGAGCATTCTAAGTAATTCCCGAATTATACAACCGTTATGCATAACACAATAAAATTTCAAATTTGCGATAATAAAATAAACGCAAGCTACCCAGCGTCCCGCACTCCGGCTTTGATATCGATTGAGCACCTATAATATGTTGCCGTATAGACTAAGCAAAACGCTGAATATGCTAAAGCATGATCCTAGATTCCTTTAGATGCCTCAAGTCATTTGGTCATCTTAACATGCGGTTTATTTTCATGTTATTCCGGTTTATAAGTATATAATAAAACTGTAAATGTTGTAATTAAACACATAGTAGACTATCCAAAAATAATCACAACAATCCACAACAACCATCCATTTAAACAATAAACGATTACAACAAGGAAACGGGAGTTGTCTTCTTATTAACAGATCTCGATACTCGGCCTTCAAGGCCCCATTGTTCATTTTCCATATTTATAAGGGATATTGAAATCTCGCACTACGGTATATGTGATATTCGTAGGCCCATCGGTTTTCCAATTACACTTATCTTTGTTGGGTGACGTGTTAGGACAATACCATTTACAATTCATAATGTTTGTCTATTTGGACAGTTGTCCTAGGTGCACCATGGGGGTGCTCATGTTGCCAAGGATCCGAAGATCCCGGGTCTTCCTCTCTGCTTAATAAGGCGTCCTTAAGCAACGGAGCCAGGTACCAACAGCAGTACATTCTGACCAACAACCCTATCGGGCTTGTTGGATTTAACTAGAGCGGACCCAATCCGGGTATCCTCTCAAGTGATCACTATGCGCAACCAGTAGTCCGAGACTACACTAGGTTTCTCCCCTCATCACATACCAATTCTCTCATATGATTAAGTAACTTAATCAGTCCCCTAAGATATATTCTTAGGTTATGGAGAATACAATTTCACGTAGCCGCCATCGAGGTCTTACGCAACTTCCTAGAAGTCGTCTAGGTCACATTCATGTTCGAGAACAAAGCTCTAGAGATCGGTAATACCGAATCTCGTTCCTAAGTCTTTTACTTAGGTTGATTAAGGATATATATGTTCGTTATACTTTAATAAGTAATGACGTCTCTTAATCTTACTCGTATATAAGTCGAGTGATAATTGGTATCACTTTAGTCCAAAGGACGTTCGCGCACAATTTAAATAACGCGTAATAGACGAGCAGTTAAAACAGATAAAAGCATGCATACATATATAGCACGCACATCGCTCTTAGGCAATTAAATCACACAATGTTTGAACCCAAGGAAGCCCTCAGGATGTTTAGACCACATAATTAACATACCATACACTGACAAATACGCTAGCCTAAAGTCTCACGCTCGCCGGTACTCCTTGTAGTCCTAAGATCTGGAATATACGTAACACTACGTGTTAATTCCTAAGACTTTAACTTAATTCGGTATTTTCGAATAAACGTTAACTCCCGCTACTTAATCCCCCTTAATCAGTTAGTTAAGGTTGCTCGGGTTTTTGAATTGTGTTCGGGAATAGTCTATTTCATCGGTTTGTTACGTTACACACAACTCGTAGTATTATCCTACTACTTAGGATTACATCCTTATAACCCAAAATATTTACTTATAGGTTATTTGTATTGATTTCATATATATACATACTTACTTGCATATTATTTGTATATATATGTATACAACTATATAGTTTATGTCTACATGTTATAATTGACCCTATAATGTTATTATCTTTTAAACTCTCATTCCATGTGTGAGTTGGTCAACTTGACCCTCTTTGGTCAATTGAGTTGACTTGGTCAAATGTGTTGACTTGGTTAGTTTATCCAAGTTCATAAATTTATATAATCCATATTAATTATAACACTTGATTTATATAATTCACCCATTATTTAATATCTTATCTTAACATTAGAATTTCATATCTAATTTTTTATAATTGTATTTCCCCATCTTAGAACATCCATTCTTAGTATTATATGGTTACCCAACCATATTATATAATTTACTTCACTTCATACTTTCTTATATATATATATGAATTATAAAACTCATTTGTTAAAAAGGTATTCCTTATAATATATTCATCCCTTCCTTAATGAATATTTATACCTAAATTGTTATAACATTTTAACATTATAAACCATAGTCTAAATTTCATTCCTCACTATTACAATTCTCGCAACAGCCCATATCTTTTTATTAATTACAATCTTACCACATCAAATATATAATGTTATATTTATAACCCTTATGTAATATAACATTACATTTTCACTCTTATATTATAATTAACCTATGGTTTCCACCATTTTTATTTAATACCGAACAGACCCCATCTGTCCAGAGTTATTTTCTCAACTCCCACACTTTTCTTTAATTACAAAATAACCCCATTTATTTCCTAAACTTTACAATGTCATCTTAGACTATATATTATACACCTTTATCAATTAACTCCAAATAAATCTCCAAAAATTCCCTAAAATTCCCAAACAAGCCCTAGTTTGTTACTAACTCCATTTCACCCCTAAATTTATGAAAATTACATTTCCACCCCAACTATTTTGTAACTTTTACATTTAACTCCAAAACTTAATTTAAAGTTATAATTAAATTATTTAACTCATCCAATTTGGTCAACAACTACAATATGGTCAAGGTTGACCTCCATAATATTGCCTTGACCAATACTTTCCAGTATTTATGGTTTTGCCCCCAAATTTCCTAGAATTTACAATCTAGCCGTTAACTTTGTAAAAACTCACAAATTTCATTTAAACTCCTTTTTCACTCCAACTTTCGGCTACATTCTTTATAACCCTCTGATTTTTATTTGATAACACTTAGTCCCTCATTTATGCACTAGAATATTCCTTAAGCTTATATTTGCTTTTAAAACTCATTTATGTCATAAAATTCCAACGTAAATATTATAAATTCGTAGGTATTAATTCCTTAAAATTTCTAGGTGATTAAAACTCACCATTTAAGCTGCTAGTAATTTATTTTCCCATCAGACCTTATAATAAATAAATACTTAGCTTAAAATGTAAATAAAGCTTTAAATAACATAATAAAATGGCCTAAACACATAGCCTTATTACAAGCTTTATTTATAACATAAAATGACATAAAAATGTTCATAAGAAACATTTAGGTCTCGACTTTCTACCCAAATACCCCGTAACTTTTGTTATTTGCACTTTTACCCCTTTATCTTATATTTATGACATTATAAGTCATCTTACACTTAGGTAACTTAGTCAAATGTGTTACCTAACACTTTAGTGCATTAATAAGTCAAATTAACTCATTTGAACCAAACACCCATTCGGCATTAATTTAATTTGTAGCATAAATTAAATCAAAACTTAAAAACATAACTTAAGCTTAACTTAATTGTTTAAGCTTCCAAAATCAGTAGTTATTATTCACACTTCTTGGCCCTAATTTATAAAGGAGCCTAGGTTAGTTTTTAACACAAATTAACCTTAAACTTGAAGATTAAGTCATTTAGACTTAGGAATTTACTTACTTTCCAAAAGTGAACTTTCTAAGGCTTGATTTCCACCTCCTTGGTCAATATACAAGCTGAGGTTTTCAATACCATTTTGGTACAGATTTATACATGGAAGGAAAAGATCAAATTAGATCTTTGAAAGGCTTAACAACATAAGGAGCTTTAAAGCACTAAAATGAACTTAAGAGGTTCAAGCATTACCTTGGTGTTCCAAGGCATATTTTGGCTTCAAAATCTCGGCCCCCTTGAAGAAAAATTCCTAAGGATCATACCCTTAACAACTTAAGGAATTAAGGCACTTAGAACTCTTAAAAACCTTAAAGAAAGACTTACTCTTGAAATCTCTTGAAAGATGATTTATTGATGGGTTTTGGCTGACAAATGAATCTGGAACATTCTTCATTTCATGTATGAAAATATGGAAAATTATTAGTTTAAGAACCCATATGAATCAGCCACAATTTACAAAGAAGAGAAAAATGAGATTAAGGCACATTTTTATACCTTAAGACTTGAAAGGACTTTCCTTACTCCATGACTCGAAATGGCCAGAATTTACACTTGAAAAACTCTTGATTCCAGCCTTGTTTTAATAAGGGAAGTGGCTGGAATGATTCCTTAGGTGATTTGGAGTATAAAGGAAGTGATTTTAAGGTGTTTTGGTGTATAGATTTTAATCTACCATGGAAGACTTTGATGTTCTTGGCTGAAGAAAACGGGAAGAACAAGCTGGTGAAGAGGAGGGCAAGAGAATTTTGTGTCTTAGGAGAGAGGAGGGAGCAAAGAGAGTGAAGATATTTGTGAAATAAGGTGTAAAGTAAGGTAAAGTGAAAATGTGGCATTTATTAAGCACTTATCACTTTAAGTGAGTCATGACTAGTAATGGGGTGAGTCATACATGAGGATGCCGACCTAGTATATTTTTGAGCCTAATGTTGACCATTGACCATTCTAGAAGATTAAGGCCTTGTTTGGCACTATTTGGGTACTATTCACAAATTAGTGTCATATTTCTGATTTTTTGTAAATTCTTTGAATTAGGCTTCCTAATGTGATACTAAATATCACACATGTTGATTAAGGTGTATACAAGGATAATTAGCCACCCAAAGTCCATTTTTGAACACTTTCATAAAAATGTGTCTTAAGGAGTTTTAGAGTTCCTTTTTGTGTTTTAACTCATTCTAGAGTTTGATTTGCTTTGGTAATGGTTTTATTATGTTCATACCGTAGTTATAAGGCTTAGGAATCCACTTAGGACTCTAATCAAGGTTATACAATCCTTAAGGTTTATTAGGGCACAATTTTGCCATCAGTGATTTTTAAGCATGTTTTTGCTTGTTTTTGATCTTGGATTGTTACCCAATATTGTTAAGGGATATTTTAGCCTTAATAGATCATTATCAGATCATTTAATCATGATTTATTGGTTAGGGGTATTTAAAGGAATGGAGCTACGTGGCTCCTTTATACTTCACAAAGAAAATGAAACTTTGTTTGCCAATCGCCAGAAGTGAGTTCGAGTATATTACCTGTCTGTTACAGTTGCACAGTGAGATGGGTTAGGGTTCAGCTTCACCCCGGTCTTCGATCCATTTTTATTTTTGTACTGGTGGTCAGCAACTCAGCGAGATGCAGCTTGTTCGCCAGTAGAGAAGGTTGGTAATGGTGAGTGGTGGTGAGCGAGATTGGTGATACTAATGGCGACGAATCAGTGTTGAAGAGAAGAACGAGATTCCGAGAATGAAGAAAGCTTCGTGTTGGGGAGTCAGAGAGAAGAGAATCGCTTTGTTAGGATTGCAATTGCAAAAGTATCGTTGACTTGGGTAATTGGGTTTAATTAAAAATTGACATTTGAAAACTATTTTTTTATTTAATATAAGATGCGGGTGACGGGTCAGGTGACCGGGTGAAAAATGTTCACCCGACCCATCACCCGTTTTAACGGGTCAGGTGGTCGCGTGAAACGGGTACCCATCACCCATTGTCATCCTTATTTGCATGTGTCATTTCTTTTGAACCTTCTAACTCAACTCTCCATTTATCAGCTTGTGTATTCCCATCATATAGCACAACACAAGCACACAGTTGTTTTATAAACGAGAGAAGTGAACTTGGTTTTATCCATTTCAACGTCCAACTCGGATGTTCATGTCCATTCTAATACTACATTAACTTTTCACATAATCACAATGCAACTGAATATGTCCTCTTCTTGTGGCACATTCCCCATCATCACCTCAAAATCAGCCACACCAGATTCTTTCCAATACTGATGTAGTAATCACCTGCCAATCAAATGCAAAGTATAATTTTAAGCAACTTTAACTCACACTTAAGAAAACATGTATAACAGACCAACCACATGCAGTAAGTGGTACCTACCATAAACAATGTCTGGTACCATCCATTTGTAGTATGTAGTACCGTATGCATTAGCCACAGTACCAGACATACGCAAAAAGTCAGCCATATGAAGTAGGCAGTACAACATTTATCAGAATGTACCAACATGTTATACCCAAAGTTTTGACCCCCCAGAAGATAGTCTCTAAGGCTTGAGGGATATAGAGGGTAATTTGGTCAAGGGACAAAGAATCCCTGTTCGATCGGCACGTTTCGAGGCATAGGAGACAGCTTGGTCATCATGAGGGGTGTTTTCGTATTTTTCAGGGCTCCTAAGCCATCCCGTTAGCTTTCCATCTCCTTTGAAAATGACTCAAATCAACTCGGAATGCTTTAAAATTTTAACACTTGATAAAGGATGACATTTAGAACATAATGGTTTTGGGGAATTTTTGAATTTTTGATTCCAATAATTTCCTAGTAATTTCTAAGTGAATCTGATGAGAAATTGAATTTAAAAATATTCCATTATCCAAAAAATTTAATTTCTCTTTAGAAAAATCAGAAATATCTTCCTCTCCATGTGGTTAAAATTTCATGGTCGGATTCCATTGAGAAGTCACCTAACCAAAACCCCAGTAAACTTCAATTTTTACCGACTTTACTCTATCTTTAGTGATGCTTATATAAGGGACCTTATCTCTTGATAAGAGACACATACCAAGAACCCTAGAACTTTCAAGAACCCATCCGTCTCTACTCTCTCACATTTTTCAACTCTCGAGCACCAAATTCCACCAAAAATTCACTGAAATCACTTTCTAAACATGTTTTCTAATCCCCGTAGCTATTACAATCATCAAATAGCCTCGAAATCACCTTCAAAATGTGAAGAACACCACCCACAACCAATACTCAGAAGCCGGATTCAAACTCAACCCGGAACCGACTCCGACGAAGCACTGAGAGATTCCCGACGTGAAGAGTCTCATCGGTCCCGAAAGTAAAACAGGTTAGAACCCAACTTTTTAAACTCCTCTCGACTTCATTAACCTTCTATCGAAATTTGGGTGCGAACCAATCCTTTACGGCTTCCTAATTGCTATATGTTTTAGCTTCTACCCTATCACGTGTTTGCTAATTTTTGTATTGAATTCGACTTCAAATTGAGTTCTTTCAACCACTAACGTACTTAGAATCTTTCAGGCTACACACCCATAAAATTTGAGCCGAAAACACCTCCGAGAATAGCTCAAACACAGCCGTTCGAGGGCGGTCTGCACCCGCGGATGTTATGTCCGGGGCCCCGGATACTCTGTTCGTAAGCCTGGACGCTCTCGAACGGTGGCGGGATATTTTTATTTTTAAAATATAGGGTTTTTCAACTTATGTCCGGGCCCGCGGACACCCAGTCGGTGGCCCTGGACTTTTCAAAATTCTATTTTCTTATAATTTTGACTTTTCTGTTTATTTAGGTTAATTAGGGTCCGTAGGTTTGGACATTAGGTCCGTGGCCACAGCCAGAACTAAATTTTAACCTAATTTGTCCTCCGAACCCCTAGTATAGGTAATTTAATTTCTACTTTAATTTTCAGTCAAAAATATAAAAAAATCATAAACTTGCACACTTTAGTTTAATCGACCTCGTAACAAGCCGTAAATTACATAAGTAGAGGAAAAATGACTTAGAAGGGTAGTGAAAGTAATTTGAATCCGAAAAAGTCAAATATCAAACCCCCGAACCCGAATTCTCCTTTCCTAATTTATGGTAGGTTAAAATTCGACTCTAAATAGGTTGCAATGAGCTAACTTAAGTTTTAATAATTAATGTTACACGACATAGTTATTAATCTTAGGTTATAAGTGGACCTAAACCTGATCAAATCCTACTCAACCCAAATCAACATAGGATAGTGGTTCAAAAGTTGAGGCTCACAGAATGGCGACTATACCAGGGACTAACTCTTAATTTTAAACTTGTTTAATTTTAAAAAAGAGGGCTTAACTCGATAATTGTGTGTTTACGGCTTTTACGTTGTGTGTTTACTTTCATGCGCAATTTAAATTTTTATACTTATAAATCATATGAGAGCGAGGGTCCACACAAGCCAATTTGACCCCAGGGCCCGCATTAGGCGACCCCTGTCCGAGACTCACACCTTCTTAGGTGATGTGAATAAGGGGGAAAAAAGGAGGATGTCGTCTAACCACATCCCCTTAATACCTAGGCTTTGGCTCCTAGTACCTCTCCGACAGTATCCTTACCGAGCCCATTGTTTGATCATTCAAAGACCCGACCGTAGACGCACACCTCACGGTGATGTGAAAAAAGTGGGGAAACCCAAAGAAAATATTGTGCAAGCCCTATTCCTTTGCGGTGACTTGGGCCCAAGCCCCAAGCACCTCTTCGGATCGATCCTTACCCAGGTCCGCTAAAGTGTCTAGTGAGGACATGTGGATCTTGTGTGAAAACTTGTTTGCTTGTATGATTGGCCCACTACCGAGCTTAGAAATTGATAGGAACCTTTCCTACACCAAATTTAGCCCAACCCGAATTTGTGGCTTTATTGTTTACGGCCCAAAGGCCCTGCTTGGTTTAAATATGTGATTCATCATTTGTTTGGGCTTTGGCCCAAAAGCCTATATTTTTTAGGTGATTTCTCTTTTGGCCCAATTGAATTATCCATTTAGTTCTAGGTTCCATGAAAAAGAAATCCACCCAAACTTGAAATGATTCACGAGACTCGTAAATCAATTTGGGATCATTTGAAATAAGGCCTTTTCCTTGAAATCTTTTTCGGCCCAATAGTCTATTCATACAATCTCTCTTGGGCCATGTGCCTCATTTCTAGCTCAAACATTTCGGTCCAAGTGCCACATCTTCAAAACTTTATGGCCTATGTGCCACACTCATGACTCAACGCATTTCAGCCCACAGGCCAACTCATAGCTTCGGCCCATGTGCCTCACTTTTAATCCAAAACATTTAGGCCCCAGTGCATATTCACAAATATTCTGGCCCATATGCTTCACATATCCCGGTCTAAGTGGCACCGTTCTTATGATACTTTGGCCCATGTACCTCGTCTTTAGCTTAGAATACATATCGGTCCAAACATCTCATTTTGGATCAAGTGTTCATTCTTCAATATAGAACTTTGGTTCAACCCATTTTCTTGATTCTAGCTCTTATTGTTGGTTGACACCTCAGAAATAAGTAATCATGGATGCCCAGTTAGCCATTACGGAGCAGAAATGCAAGGTCTTAGAGTCCATCATCGAGGAATTGAGGAGTAAGGTTAAGCTCCAAGAAGCAAATCAACAGGACTCTGAAGAAACCTGCAGATGAAAATGTTAACCATGATTGCATCAAAATTGACTTCGTCAGAGCCCAAGGTTCTCATCTCAAGCACATGTGAGGAAAGATGTTCCGGATAACCAACTAGTTGTAGAGTTTAAAAGGGCCTTGAAAAGGATCGAGCGCATAGAAAATCCAACAAACCAGTTGGTTTCGATTACTTCTCCATGGCATCATACCCCGAGGTTGATTTCCCCCCAAAGCTGAAACTGCCCACACTTGCCTTATACAAAGGCTCCTCAGACCCGTAAATTCATTTGGCTATGTTTGACCGGGAAATGTCCATCCTTCGGCTCAACGACATGTAGAAGCCAAAGTTTTTACTTGTTATCTAGACGAGATTCCTCAACGTTGGTATCTCACCCACCAAGACCTACGAGGAGGTTTACGAAGCTTTCCTACACTACTGTGAGTATGCTAAGAATCTTGAAGTCACCAGGGTTAATCTAGCAGGCACTCGATAGTTAGTCAGTGAGTCCAAGTCCGACTTCATCAAGCGTTGGAGGAGGAAGGCTGTTGCTATGCCTACCAGAATGGAGGAGCAAGAGCGAATCCGTGTGATAATTGAGAACATGCAAAAACGGTACAACAATGAGCTAAAATATATGTACTTTATGAGTTTTGACATGTTGATGGGACAAGTCAGTATTCTAGGTGAGAAAATTCATAACGAAGAGCTGAAGCTCGAGTGCTCAATGTTGGGGTAAAACCTAACGGTAAATTATGCTGGGGGTTTAACCTAACGGCAAGTGTACCGGTTGATTATAGCAAGTTTTAAATCTCGGAGTATTCCCTGAGTATCGAATCCAAGGAGGTGGTGGCTAATTTAATTTCTACTTACACACAAAACAAATAACAGGAAATTGGGGGTTTTTGTATGTGATGGTGAATGTTGTAAAAGAGTTCAAAAAGCAATAAACAACAGGTAAATAATGTTTTGATTTTTGTTTGATAAAGGAAATTCTGGTTTACTACTTCTCTCTAGATTGCAATTTCTTCCCCTAAGTGATTTCTACAGTATTCTGAATAAAACCCTAGAATAAAGATAACTCGTATTCGGTCTCCCGCTCCATGAATTCTAATTAGCAAAGACCGAATCCTAACTCTCGTTATGAATCCACTGTTTACTAATTGCTTTAAGTGTAGTCTAGATTAATGGTCAGCTAGTGTTTTAGAGGAATTACCATCTCTATACTAACTGGTTCTTTCCCTGTAGTCAATTGATAGCCGCAGTTCTCAGTTATAAGCTAACAAACTGATAAACTTATATAATTGATCAGATTAACAAGTCTAGGAATTCATAAGGGAAAAGAACTTTATTCTATTGTACTACAGAAAATCACAAAGGTTCAGAAATAATTATTCTAGAGATACATAGTAAACTGAAATTAAAAGCGACTACTCAGCCATGGACAAAATAACAATGCTTTATATAAACAGCATAAAGATAGAGGGATTTAGCAGAAAAACTGATTTTAGAAGCCGTGGTCGAGTCTACAATTTCCACAATTGTCTGAGTCACGTCCGGCTGTCTTGGGTCGGACGCTGATCCGGACACCTTATCCTGGTCACGTCCGGATCCGGACGTCAATCCGGATGTGGTAAATGAAGCGCTGTGAGCAAGGTTTTGTCTGTGAATGAGGGTGAAGAGCTACGGAGAAAGGTTTATGACTGGAGATGGAGCGAGTCGTGGATGAGAGGTTATGTAGGGAGGAGGAAGAGAGGATTATGTAATGCTTAGACTCTGAGAGTCTGGGACGAATTGGAATGAAGGCTGAATGACTCCTTAAATAGGCTTAGAAAATAGACATAGGTTAGTGATAATTAGGTACGAGCATGGACATACGCTTAGTATATTGAGTATGGGTGCGTGTTTAATTAACTGAGGATGGGCTTGATTGCTTTCGGCTGATAATTGCGCCGAAAGCCCGATTATCAGCGCGATTGCGTTTTTATTTTTCATCTCTGTGTGACATCCGGCTCTGTGTCCGGATCCGGACGTGACACAGAACCTCTAGATCTGAAACTTGAAATATGTCCAGATCACTGTCCGGATCCGGACAAGACACAGAATTCTCGGATCTGGAATTGGGTCACGTCCGGCTTGCGTCCGGATCCGGACATGTGATGTCCGGATTTGCGTCCGGCTCTTTGGTCCGGACGTGACCAATCTTTGCCTCTTTTTCCGGATTTGTTCCCCGTTTGTTGTGTTGCGATCCTTATGATGTAAAATCTTCATTTCTCTGGGTTTTCCTATATTTAGCGTATAAAATGCATCAGTTCATATCAAAACATCAATCTTAGGAAAAACATAGAATAAGTGGGAAACATTGCTTTAATTGTAGCAGATTATAAGGTAATTAAGCTCTAAAAAGCCTATATGTTTCACACTTATCAACTTCCTCACACTTAAGCTTTTGCTTGTCCTCAAGCAAATAAAGAATAAGAATATCTCTAAAACGTCAAATAATCTCCAAATTTAAACAAGTGCAGGGCGAGATCAAAACAAGCGATAAATGAAAGAATAATCTTGCTCTCTAGAGGTAGGTTTTTACAACAGTGAAACAAGATCAATTTTTGTAAAAGCATAGAGAAACTAGATTGTAGAAGACAAGTTAACTTAGCTTGGGACTTTCCACCAATTTACAATCCTCTAACCTTTGGATGACAAGGGGTGTGAAGTAATGCCTTATTCCGCAATACCTTTCAACACCACGCACTCATGATCAAAAACAAAAATTAAACTGCAATTAATTTTTCTTTCACATGCAAAAACATTATTCTTCCAAGAACGATATACAAAATAAACGAATAATTGTGAATTGCAGAGTTATTCCGTAACCCAGACTTTTCTCTCTATCCTTGTAACGGTGTTGGGCCAACTATCCCAGATCCCGAGACCTTAGGTAGATAGGTGTTAAGGCACCCTTAAGACTTAATAACCGGATAGACGAGGCCTGCTATTGTTAGGAAAAATTTTGATCAGTGGAGTACCTTGCCTATCCTTTTCATTCCAAACATTCACTTCATTTCCAAAATCCCAAGCTAAAATAATCTGGTTTCCACAGCTAGCCAATCTACCATATTTTAGTGAAAAGGGAGTATTTTTACATAAAATTATTTATACAAACCTCATTAAGCAAAAAGATTCCTCCGGTTTTCACTTGGTTTAATTACACTCGGTGTGCACAGGTATTAGAGCAGCAAAAAGCAAGTGTGGCATTAAAGAACAACTATCATGTTTTCAGGGAAAGGTCTTTCCTTCCTCACACTTAAGAGGAGCAATGTCCTCATTGGTCAGAGAAGAAAAACAGTGAAAAGAGCTTTCAAAACATGCTATACTCATAATAGATGCATATGCAATAATTAACCCGCAACGCAACAATTGTGGAACATTAATAAGTTAAGGAAAAATTACAGTGCCCACCCACGGGGTTTTTTGGGTTTAACACCGCCCACCCACGAACTTTGAAAATTAACACTGCCCACCCATCAACTTATATTGTTTTTACTTCCGTCACCATTTTACCACACTTCCGTCACAATATAAGCAGGGACCACTGTAAATATCTTAGCTTCAGATTAGGTGCCACGATGCCACCAATCCACGAGTCCCACCACCTCCCTCCCTCCTCTCACAGAAACGTAAATGGTCTCCACCAGCTTCCTCCCCCCTCACTTCTTTCAATTTACAGTTTTTTTTAATGAAATGATTAAATTCAGTTTCTTTTCCACATCCTTTCATAAATTGGTATTAGTATATATACCACCAATTCCACCTCACACCTTATAAACCTTTCACCTGACCATCGATATCCTGCAGTAAGAGGAAAACCCAAAAAAATAGAACTCACCTGAAACAAAGAAACTCATCTACTGTACTGTTCACTACTACTCTCTTTTCTTCTCTCCACCTGTGTGTCTATATCAGGGAGAGAGATAATCAAGATAAAGAGGATAACTATGAGAGACAGCCAAATAATGATGTTACAGTTTCATGGTAATCAAATAAACAGCACCATCGAAGAAGAAGATGTGAAAACCTTGAATTTCCAATCAACGGAGCACGCGGTGGTGGAACTGGAATGTATGAAGATCCATGGAATATCATGAAATTTTCAACAGCGGCTACATCAACCACAAACATAAACTCCTCTTCCTCCAATATGTACCATCGCGAATTAATAGGTAATCATCACACAAGCGGTAACAGAATCCGTAACAATCAAGACGGATCTGACTCTGCTGGTGTTACTGCTGCACCGTTTATACTGAAAACATTTGAGATGGTGAGCGATTCAGCTTGTTTCAGCAGGCAACGTTTCATGGTCAGAAAGACGTAAACGGAGTTTGCCGACAACCTTTTCCATGCTCTAGGCATTACTGCAACAATGCAACTTCAACGTCTATTCATGTATTCTAAAATGAAAGTCAATAAGTTCATAACAAAGCAAAGTTGACATACGTACAATACAAATCCCTAATACGCCAACTCCGGCTGAAATCATCCCAACCCGTTTTTTTGCACTTCCTGATCCAGACCCATATTAGAAAAACCGTCATTCCTATTTCTTTCTTCAGCCATTAACCATTTCCATTCTGTACATTTTTACAAAGATTTTACAAGCAATCAAGGTATACATTCAGATTGAATGCCTCCCTATTCCTTAAAGCCCTTTCTAGTCTCCACCCAACAACACTCTGTTCGCAGCACTGGAAAAACTCGACCCTGACAAACCCTTCTCATACAGCGCTGGATCTCTTCCCTGTATCCTGTCAAGGACCTGTGCGGTATTGACGGACTCAGCTCAATCACATCACCCATCTTCAACTTGCAGATTGGATCTACAACTGGCTTGTGGTTCAATCGTCGGCCTCAACTCTTCTTTGCTCATCTCCTCACACTACTCAACCATCTGAAGAACAAATGAAGAGTGTGCACGGTCACCTTCTTTATACCTCAAATGAGCAGCTATTCCCAGCTCAGCTTGCAAGTGCATCTCTTTTGTTCGTATCTGGACCTCCAGTGGAGCTAGTTCTTCTCCCAATACAACG
The DNA here is from genome assembly GCA_023374045.1 of Limonium bicolor. Classification (NCBI taxonomy): domain Eukaryota; kingdom Viridiplantae; phylum Streptophyta; class Magnoliopsida; order Caryophyllales; family Plumbaginaceae; genus Limonium; species Limonium bicolor. The sequence goes on from CM041776.1 coordinate 501,156,856, forward strand.
GGTATGAGATGGTGAGCGATCCAGCTACTGATCATTTGATTGCTTGGGGATCTGCAAATAACACTTTTGTTGTGTTTGATCCTCTTGCGTTCTCGGCGTTTATACTGCCTTCACGGTTCAAGCATAATAACTTCTCAAGTTTCATCCCGCAGCTGGAGGAGTGTGTATCATCAAGAGGATATGAGTGAGAAACGGAGAAGAGTTGCTGCTGTATAGACATCAACATCATCGTCTGGGTCTTTATCAGTAGAAGCTGGTGGGACGACAACGGTTGATGAGGAAGATGAAGAGAGTTTTGAGAGAATAACGACGACGACTGATGAAGAAGTGGCCAGCACGTCGATGAGAGATGAGAATACGTTTGGTCAACATAAGTTTAACAGTCAACTAAACTAACAAATGACGGAAGTGTGGTAAAATGGTGACGGAAGTAAAAACAATATAAGTTGATGGGTGGGCAGTGTTAATTTTCAAAGTTCGTGGGTGGGCACTGTTAAACCCCAAAACCTCGTGGGGGGCAGTGTAATTTTTCCTAAGTTAAATTAGGAACTGAGACTCTCCCCTGTGTTTGTAGATTGAGGAAGATGTTCTTCCTCACACTTGAAGTTTTGCAGGGGTCGAGATATTCCTCATGAGTTACAGACATTATGCATGTTGTGCACAGTAAAAGTTGCTAATTTCCCAAGCCATTCGTTTCGCAGTAGAGAGGGCATGTAAATAAATCAGTGACGAATGCTTTACTGCTCAGAGAAACAAGAAACTTAGCAATTCAGAAATTAAGCACAGCCAAATATAAACACCATCACTTCACCTGTTAGTCCCGTGATGTACCGTTAGTTTTAACAGACAAAAAGTAAAGCAATGCAGAAAAGTAGAAAAGTATTGAAAAACAAATAAAATAAAAGAAAACGGTAAAGATTGATGGCTGTCACTGAGGCGGCGGCGGTGGTGGAGGTCTCGCGCCGAACTGGGTCATGAGCATCTGTAGGATCTGGGTGGTCTGGGTCTGACGAGCGGCTCTCTTTCTCTGCAAAGTATCACTGCGCTCCAAGCGCTCTGCGAGTATAGTCTGTGTGTCACGAATAGAAGTCTGCTCTGCCTGGAGGTGCTCCTGTGTCTGGTGGATGTCATCTATGTGTCCCTCCATGCGCACCTGGCGCTGCTGGACATCCCCAAACTGCTGCTGCTCCATGCCCCCAAAGCGCTGGTCCATCCTCTGCTGCTGTTGAAGGAGGGAGTCCATCATGGCCTGCATCTCTGGTGGGATGCTCATCACTGGGGCCGTAGGGGGTGCCATGGTAGCAGTGGGCGCTGAAGTAGAGCTAGAGCTCGCAGAGGTGCCGGTCGATCCTAGACCCGAGCTACCCCTCACCCAGCTGTCGTCATCGAGGCGTAAGAAGCCCCATCTCCTGAAGGTCCCAAGGGAGATGGGTGTCTCACCCTCCCTCACCGCCATATCAGTGAAGAGCTCCTCGGGGAGGGTAGAGGTAAGAAGATGCTGGATGAAAATGGGAAAAATAGGGGTGATCTTTCTTCTTCTTCGTCCATAGATAGGTCACCACCTTATGCAGCTGCCTAAACATGACGAAAGGAAGCGAGAGCTGCTGAGCGGGTGGATGTGGTGAGGTCAGGAGGTAGTCCAGGAGCACACAATCCTCGTCAGAAGCATCATTTCCGGCATGAGGCCGGATCTGATGACTGAGGATCTCTGTCAGGGTCCTCTGTGGAAGGGAGGGGAGGATAGCATAGGGGAGCACAGTCTTATTTTCCTCACCCCGTCGGCGAGTAGTACTCCCGACCTCTTGTAACCACCTAGACTTACTCTCCCTACGTGACTCCTCCGTAAACTCTAAATGTGTAGCATCATTGTCCGGGAGGAATAAAAGATCAGCAAAAGTCTCAGGGGTTACCTCCACCTGGAATTGGCGTACGTATGATGTGATGCTGTGTGTCGTATCTGATGCCACAACATTGGCGAAGAACTCGCGTACTAGCTCCGGAGAGAAGACACCCACACCCATGCGCAATATGCTGCAGGCGCCAAGCCCCTCGAATATATCTGTAAGCCCAGCAGCAGCTGATGCCTCATCGCTGATGCGCCTCTCAATGACGAAGGCCCCACCCTGATCGTACCAAGCCCGGGCTCTAGCAGATCTGAATCCATCATCGCGTAGTGGGGTCTGGGCTGGCTCTGACTGGTCGTCAGGGCGTGAGTTCCTCGAAGAAGAACCCATGCGTGTAAAACCTCCTCTAGTGCGAGCCATCTAAACGATAAACAAATGCAGTAAGAAACCACAACAACATGAAGCAGGAAAAGAAAAACAAACGACACACAAAGACCCGAAACCGATCGAGCATCAAGTTCGATTTGAACACATTCTTGCACACAGTTTATCTACAATTACCATTGCATTAAAACATCTAAACATAGCAAACAATAGCATTAAACAGTATAACATTAACCTAGATAACAATTGCAGAAAAATTGAAAAGCAACATGTCCGGATCCACGTCCGGGTCAACTTAGCCGGACGCAGATCCGGACGCAGTCTGAAACCCTAAAATTCGCGCCGCGAACACACATAGTCGAATTTCGCATATATTCAACCTAAAATCACCCAAATTTCACACACAACTCCGCGCATTCGCATCTTGACGCTAAATTAACAACATAAACTGTAACACCACTACCTAATCTACCTCTAACTGACAGAAATGGATTCAAAAGTGTTGTATCTGAAAAACCTGTTGCGTTTATGGTTGAAATGTTCGAATTTGGAGAAAAGGCAGGGGGCGGCAGTGACGTCGCGGTGGTGTTTGCGTCTGGGCGGTCCTGGTGGCGCGACGGAGTCGGAACGGGGAGTGGTGGTGCGATGTTGTGAAAATGGTGGAGCAAAAATGGAGGTTTGGTGTTTGTTTCTGAAGGTTTTAGTTTGTCGGGGAAGAAGAAAGAAAGAACGGAGAAGAAGAGAAGGAAGAAGAAGAAAAGAAAAGAAAGAGGATCGCGCGCGACGATTTTAGTGACGTCCAGATTAATCGTCCGGATCCGGACGTGTTCAGATTCGTGAGTCCGGCTTTGCGTCCGGCTGGGTTTAGCCGACGCGTTGTAATATTCTCTTTTTTAAAAATTAAATTAAAAACCATTAATTTAAAACACCTCATTTAAAAATAAAAACATTTCCACAAATAAAACATAAATAAAACAAACAGAAGAAATGCATAAATGAATTAGCCAGAGTGTTAAAGGACTCCCTGATACGTGATGACTACTGCCATGATATTTTCCTCACACTTGAGTTCAGTTTAGCATTCAAATGAAGTACCTGAAAGATTAAATCTGTAAAACCAAAAGAACTCAAGTGGAACCAGGCAGAGTTATTAATGGAAATAGGGGAGTCGGGGCTCGTGCTGTAAAATAGTAAAAATTCTCAATAGATTAAAAGAAATTAAATCAAGTGATAGGAAAGTGTAAAAAGAAAGTAGAGAGAAGATTTATACCGGTGGGCTTCCTCCCACCAAGCTGCCCATCTTTTCGGTCTTTGGCTAGACCTTGGTGCATCAGTTTGAAGAATCAGGATCCCGGAGCCAAAGTGTTGAATGAAACATATCAACATCGCTCCCTTGGTACAATTTCAGCTGTGATCCATTAACCTTGAATGCTTCCCCTTTCTCGTTGACCACACCAATGACTCCATAAGGGGAAACATCTGTAACCGTGAATGGACCGGACCAGCGAGATTTCAGCTTCCCCGGAAATAGTTTCAGTCTTGAATTGAACATTAGCACTTGGTCACCAATTTGAAATTCTCGTTTCACAAGCAATTTATCATGTCATCTCTTAGTCCGTTCCTTGTAAATCTTGGCATTTTCATAGGCCTCTTCTCTGAATTCATCCAGTTCACACAACTGTAGTTTCCTTTCCTCACCGGCCTTTTGAAGATCACAATTCAGAACCTTAAGTGCCCAAAAAGATTTATGTTCCAGTTCCACCGGAAGATGACACACCTTTCCAAAGACCAACTTGTAAGGAGACATTCCCAAAGGTGTCTTATAAGCTGTCCGGTAAGCCCACAAGGCATCATCCAATTTCATAGACCAATCCTTACGGGATGAACTAACAGATTTCTGTAGAATCCACTTAATCTCCCTGTTAGTCACCTCAGCTTTCCCATTGGTCTGTGGATGATAGGGTAAGGATACATTATGTCTCACTCCATACTTTTGCAATAGAGCTTCAAACTGCTTGTTACAAAAGTGAGATCCTCCATCACTTATGATTGCCCGTGGTACACCAAACCTAGTGAAAATGTTTTTCTTCAAAAATCTCAGCACAACCTTTGCATCGTTAGTAGGTGCAGCCACTGCTTCAGCCCATTTGGTAACGTAATCTACAGCTACCAAAATATAGAGGTTCGAATGTGAAGAAGGAAATGGCCCCATGAAGTCAATCCCCCATAAATCAAATGGCTCAACCTCCAAGATATATTCAAAGGCATCTCAAGCTTACGTGAAAGGTTACCTTGGCGTTGACAGCTATCACATGTGGATACAAATGTATGGCAGTCTTTATGTAGCGTCTTCCAAAAGAAACCTGCCTCCAATACCTTAGCTGCTGTCTTAGCTGGCCCGAAGTGCCCTCCTGCTTTTCTTGAATGACAGTGGATAAGGATGTCACGAATCTCAGTCTCTGGGACACACCGACGAATAATTCCATCACCACAAACCTTGAATAAGAATGGATCATCCCACGGTATTGCTTGACAGTAGAAAAGAATTTCTTCCACTGCTGATACGACATTTCTTGTGGCAAAATCTGCTTAGCAAGGTAATTCGCAATATCGGCATACCAAGGGTCCTCCTTAAAACCAATTGCATACACTAGCTCATGAGGAAAATATTCATTAATTGGTATACCGTTATCAGGAACTTGTATCCGTGATAAATGATCAGCAACGCCATTCTACACTCCGGGCTTGTCTCTCACCTCAATGTCGAACTCCTGTAAGAGTAGGATCCACCTGATCAACCGGGGCTTAGCATCAGCTTTCTGGAACAAATACCTCAAAGCCGAATGATCAGTATGTATGATGACTTTGCTCCCGATGATATATGGTCTGAACTTGTCACAAGCAAAAACAATGGCCAACAACTCCTTTTCTGTGGTGGCATAGTTTTTCTGAGCGTCATTGAGTGTCTTGCTGGCATAATAAACAACTCGCAGTACCTTCTCGTGCCTTTGACCGAGAGCCGCTCCCACAGCAAAATCGCTAGCATCACACATGATCTCAAATGGTAGAGACCAATCAGGCGCAACAACAATCGGTGCAGATACTAGCTTTTCCTTGATGATGATAAATGCCTCAAGACATTCTTTAGTGAAGTCGAATTTCGCCTCCTTGGTCAGCAAGTGTTATGCCCCAGATTTTTTTTTTATTTTATCATATTCCTTCTGATTCGCAAAGGGAGTTTAGATTAATTTGTACCTTATACTAGAGTGTTTATGACATTCCTTAAATATTATTGTCATAGCTTGAGGAAGGAGAATTAGAAATAACATGCTTCTATTATTTATTATTTATTTTTAGGGAAGGGACTTCTTAATTCTTTAATTTATTCTCTTCCTTTCTAAAACTTCTATTCACGTTATTATTCCTCCCCACTACCCTGACGGTTCTCTCGACGTTCTCATCGCTCTCAACTTCTCCTCCCTTTGCTCATCTTCTTCTTCAATTCCTTTTGATTGATAATCGCTGGAGATCCGCCAGTGGAATTCTGCTCGTCTGTCAGTCAGGTTTGGGTTGTAGATCTGATTCTCTTCTTCGTTGAGGCTTCCTCTTCTCTTTTCTAATTCTGATTTTGTATATTTTGGGAGCGGTTCAATTCGAGGGATTATCATTCGGTTGGAGATTCGGGAAGACGATTCGTAGAGTCCGCAGAGATGGCTTAGCTACGGATGTCAGGTAGGTGGTAGATGGATTCGGTTGTGTGCGTTCACCCACGGGGGTTTTGGTTTCATTGTTTTCCGTATGTGTTTGCGTGGTTTCTGATTTGTGGTAACTTTGTGTGTGTTCCGGATTTGCGTTTTGATGTGTTACAACCCCGTGGGAATCGTTGTGTTTTGCGTATGTTGATATATAAGTATATTTTGACAATGGCGAATCTACCTCTGTGATTCCCTTCTGTTTTGCAAACTCTGAGTGCTTCTGATTTAAGAGTTTCGTTCTGTAAATTAAATCGTTTGATTAACTTCGTGTGTGTGTTTTATTCTGTCTGTTTTACTGCCGTTCAATGGCTTAAATCCCCAAAGTTGGTTGCTGCAAACATATGTTAATTTGGCATTATTTTGTGCTTTTGTTCGTGTGAAAATCGCCTCTGTAAACTGCACTTTTCGGCGCGTCCGAACTTCCGTCCGAACGTGGAAGTTCGGACATGCTCTGTTGCGTCTGGATTTTCTGAGAATTTCTCTGTGTCCGAACTTCCGTCCGAACTTGGAAGTTCGGACACACCCTGTTTTGCGCCTCTGATTTTCTCTTCGACATGTGTCCGAACTTTGAAGCTCGGACACATGTTCGGACTTTCCTCGAGTTGTTTTCCGAAGGACGTCCGAACATCCGTCCGAACTTGGATGTTCGGACACCTTGAAATTTTCTGCGGATTTGAGTTCGACTTGCGTCCGAACTTCGACGTCCGGACACAAGTTCGGACACCCCTCTGTTTTCACCATAACTTCTTCGTTCGAGCTCCGTTTTGAGTGCCGTTTGCGGCGTTGGATTCCTCTTTCCGAGTAATATCTGTTTTCAGGTGTTTTAGCTTGGGTTTAAGTGTTTTCTGATTTTAAGGTCTCCGTTAATCTTTTGAACTCTGTTTTGCTCTGAAAATATGATTCAACCTCTGACTTCAGTTTGCTTTCGTATTTACTAATCGGGTTCGACTTCTGTTTTGCTAAGGCTTTCCATTGGTAAGCTCCTTCTCTGATTTTGCTAGGCTTTCGCTTCTGTTCTGATCTGGTTAAGACTTCCGCTCTGCTCTATATTAAGCTTCGATCTGTTTGGATTAAGCCTCTGTTTTGGGACCTAGTTACTCTGCTTCTGAGCTGTGAATGGCTGGGTCGAGCTATTCCGTGGTATACCATGTAGACGTCATTCTGAGTGTGGGTCATGCCCAATCTGTTCTGTGGGGTTGACGAACCCTTTGGCCTTCGGGTCATTTCTGCGTTGTCGAGGGATCTGTTAGATCCATGGGTCTTCGACCCTTTCTGAGTGTTATGCTTGGTGCTAGTGTCCCACTTCTGATTGTTAAGTGTTCTGTTTTCTGTTAGCTCTGACCGTTTCTGATTTCTGACAGACTGCTATGTGCTTTCTGTCTTCTGAAAGTCTCTGGTTTATAAGCGCTCTGTTTCGTCTGCTCTCTGTCTGTATTTGATTTGAGGCGGTCTGCTGTGTGCTTACCGCCTTCTGATAAGTTCCGGATTTTGCTAAGCTTCTGATTTTGCTAAGCTTCTGATTGTGTTTAAGCTTCTGAGTTTCTAAACTTCTGATTTCGTCAGACTTTCAGCTTCAGTTTACCTTACGCTATTAAGTGTATGTTTTGACCACTGCTTAGCCTCTTCTGTTTTAGACTTCTGCCTATTTGAAAGTCTCCTGCTTTGACTTTGGTTTCGCTCTGGCTAAGCGCTTCTGTATATGTATAAGTATGTATGTTCAGATTATGTTTTGAGCGTGCTCAGCTGATGAAGTTTATCACCTGCTGAGCAATAGTTTTGCTCACCCCTATCTCCGTCTGATTTGCAGGTTTTAGTTCGTGCTTGGAGATTCAGCTCTTACTTTTCGTTTTGGCATTGAGTTTTGTATTTAGTTTGTTTGGCCTTAGGGCCCAGTTGTATTTAGGATATGCTTTGTAATTCAGTTTGGCTTCCGCCTGTGTAATGAAAAGACATGTTGTATTCGTCTATTTGGTAATATATGAGTTTCAGTTCTGTTTTGGGAGTTCGCTAGTGTAGCCTTGCGTTGTCTTAGGTAATAAGCGCGCGGCGTGTAACGGTCTCTCAACCAGGGTGGTTTTGGGGTCGTTACATTTAGTGGTATCAGAGCCAGGTTTGGCTTTCGTTGGGATTTGTTGGTCGTCTGCATGACTACGCTTCCGTGTCTTGCCTGCTAACTGCTATGTGTTACCTGCTGCGTGAATTGTCTGCTATCTGTTACGTGACTTGATTGCTGCCTGGAGTCTGTTGAGTGTGTCTGCTCTGTGGCTGTCCACTATCGGAGTAGCGCAGCGGAAGCGTAGTGTCTGTCTGTGTATTTGCTGTGTTTGAGTCTGAGTCTGGGTCTGAGGGAGTCGGGTCCTTTGGAAAAGGACGACCGAATGTGAGTTCTGGTTGCCAGTGATGTGTGCTTCAGTTGTGGGCTTGGTTTATGTGCTTGGCTTGTGTGTTCAGTATTGTTGTTCTTGTGTGGGCTTTTGAGTGTGCTTGGTCCTTGGGTAAGGACGAATTCTAAGAGAGAGTTCCTGTGCTTTTGGGCTGAGAGCTATCGATCTTTTGTTCCGCCTCTTCTGTCAGTGAGTCGACCAGTAAACTGGAGTGTTAGCTCTTCGAGGTTGGAGCTTCTGAAATGAGTGAGTGTTCTTTCTGTGCTTTGCGCTAAAGCTTTGGTGATCATCTGCTTTGCTTCCTCGGTCAGTGAGTCAGCTTGTGTAATCTGAGTGTTAGCCTTGTGAGTGTTCCCTTCTGTGCCTTGGAGCTATGTATTAGTGGTCTCCTCCTGGTCCTTCTGTCAGTCAATCAACAGTGCATTCTGTTCTGAGTGTTAACTCCTTGCTCGTGTTTGTAGTGTTCCTGCACTGGAAGTGCATCTGCTAATATTCTGGGTTTCGTCGAATTTCGAGGACGAAATTCTTTTAAAGGGGGGTATGTTGTTATGCCCAGATTTTTTTTTTTTTATCATATTCCTTCTGATTCGCAAAGGGAGTTTAGATTAATTTGTACCTTATACTAGAGTGTTTATGACATTCCTTAAATATTATTGTCATAGCTTGAGGAAGGAGAATTAGAAATAACATGCTTCTATTATTTATTTATTTATTTTTAGGGAAGGGACTTCTTAATTCTTTAATTTATTCTCTTCCTTTCTAAAACTTCTATTCACGTTATTATTCCTCCTTCCACTACCCTGACGGTTCTCTCGACGTTCTCATCGCTCTCAACTTCTCCTCCCTTTGCTCATCTTCTTCTTCAATTCCTTTTGATTGATAATCGCTGGAGATCCGCCAGTGGAATTCTGCTCGTCTGTCAGTCGTCAGTCAGGTTTGGGTTGTAGATCTGATTCTCTTCTTCGTTGAGGCTTCCTCTTCTCTTTTCTAATTCTGATTTTGTATATTTTGGGAGCGGTTCAATTCGAGGGATTATCATTCGGTTGGAGATTCGGGAAGACGATTCGTAGAGTCCGCAGAGATGGCTTAGCTACGGATGTCAGGTAGGTGGTAGATGGATTCGGTTGTGTGCGTTCACCCACGGGGGTTTTGGTTTCATTGTTTTCCGTATGTGTTTGCGTGGTTTCTGATTTGTGGTAACTTTGTGTGTGTTTCCGGATTTGCGTTTTGATGTGTTACAACCCCGTGGGAATCGTTTTGTGTTTTGCGTATGTTGATATATAAGTATATTTTGACAATGGCGAATCTACCTCTGTGATTCCCTTCTGTTTTGCAAACTCTGAGTGCTTCTGATTTAAGAGTTTCGTTCTGTAAATTAAATCGTTTGATTAACTTCGTGTGTGTGTTTATTCTGTCTGTTTTACTGCCGTTCAATGGCTTAAATCCCCAAAGTTGGTTGCTGCAAACATATGTTAATTTGGCATTATTTTGTGCTTTTGTTCGTGTGAAAATCGCCTCTGTAAACTGCACTTTTCGGCGCGTCCGAACTTCCGTCCGAACGTGGAAGTTCGGACACGCTCTGTTGCGTCTGGATTTTCTGAGAATTTCTCTGTGTCCGAACTTCCGTCCGAACTTGGAAGTTCGGACACACCCTGTTTTGCGCCTCTGATTTTCTCTTCGACATGTGTCCGAACTTTGAAGCTCGGACACATGTTCGGACTTTCCTCGAGTTGTTTTCCGAAGGACGTCCGAACATCCGTCCGAACTTGGATGTTCGGACACCTTGAAATTTTCTGCGGATTTGAGTTCGACTTGCGTCCGAACTTCGACGTCCGGACACAAGTTCGGACCCCCTCTGTTTTCACCATAACTTCTTCGTTCGAGCTCCGTTTTGAGTGCCGTTTGCGGCGTTGGATTCCTCTTTCCGAGTAATATCTGTTTTCAGGTGTTTTAGCTTGGGTTTAAGTGTTTTCTGATTTTAAGGTCTCCGTTAATCTTTTGAACTCTGTTTGCTCTGAAAATATGATTCAACCTCTGACTTCAGTTTGCTTTCGTATTTACTAATCGGGTTCGACTTCTGTTTTGCTAAGGCTTTCCATTGGTAAGCTCCTTCTCTGATTTTGCTAGGCTTTCGCTTTCTGTTCTGATCTGGTTAAGACTTCCGCTCTGCTCTGTATTAAGCTTCGATCTGTTTGGATTAAGCCTCTGTTTTGGGACCTAGTTACTCTGCTTCTGAGCCGTGAATGGCTGGGTCGAGCTATTCCGTGGTATACCATGTAGACGTCATTCTGAGTGTGGGTCATGCCCAATCTGTTCTGTGGGGTTGACGAACCCTTTGGCCTTCGGGTCATTTCTGCGTTGTCGAGGGATCTGTTAGATCCATGGGTCTTCGACCCTTTCTAAGTGTTATGCTTGGTGCTAGTGTCCCACTTCTGATTGTTAAGTGTTCTGTTTTCTGTTAGCTCTGACCGTTTCTGATTTCTGACAGACTGCTATGTGCTTTCTGTCTTCTGAAAGTCTCTGGTTTATAAGCGCTCTGTTTCGTCTGCTCTCTGTCTGTATTTGATTTGAGGCGGTCTGCTGTGTGCTTACCGCCTTCTGATAAGTTCCGGATTTTGCTAAGCTTCTGATTTTGCTAAGCTTCTGATTGTGTTTAAGCTTCTGAGTTTCTTAAACTTCTGATTTCGTCAGACTTTCAGCTTCAGTTTACCTTACGCTATTAAGTGTATGTTTGACCACTGCTTAGCCTCTTCTGTTTTAGACTTCTGCCTATTTGAAAGTCTCCTGCTTTGACTTTGGTTTCGCTCTGGCTAAGCGCTTCTGTATATGTATAAGTATGTATGTTCAGATTATGTTTTGAGCGTGCTCAGCTGATGAAGTTTATCACCTGCTGAGCAATAGTTTTGCTCACCCCTATCTCCGTCTGATTTGCAGGTTTTAGTTCGTGCTTGGAGATTCAGCTCTTACTTTTCGTTTTGGCATTTGAGTTTTGTATTTAGTTTGTTTGGCCTTAGGGCCCAGTTGTATTTAGGATATGCTTTGTAATTCAGTTTGGCTTCCGCCTGTGTAATGAAAAGACATGTTGTATTCGTCTATTTGGTAATATATGAGTTTCAGTTCTGTTTGGGAGTTCGCTAGTGTAGCCTTGCGTTGTCTTAGGTAATAAGCGCGCGGCGTGTAACGGTCTCTCAACCAGGGTGGTTTTGGGGTCGTTACAGCAAGTCACACAACGGCTTAGATATCTTCGAAAAGTCTTTAATGAACCGTCTGTAGAAGCCCGCGTGACCTAGGAAACTCCTCACATCTTTTACTGTTGCTGGTGGTGGTAACTTATCGATCACTTCAACCTTAGCCTTGTCTACCTCAATACCTTTGCTAGAGATCTTGTGTCCCAGCACAATGCCCTCTTGCACCATGAAGTGGCATTTTTCCCAGTTTAGGACTAAATTGGTTTCTCTGCACCTGGTTAAGATATGATCCAAATTTTCCAAACAAGAGTCAAAAGTTAGTCCAAAAACTGAAAAATCATCCATGAATACCTCGATGCATTTTTCAATGTAGTCAGAAAATATGGCTGTCATGCAACGCTGGAAGGTAGCTGGAGCGTTACATAAACCGAAGGGCATGCGGCGGTAGGCATACGTGCCATATGGGCATGTGAAAGTTGTTTTCTCTTGGTCCTCTTCAGCAATAGGTATCTGAAAATACCCAGAGTAACCATCCAGGAAACAGTAATATTTATGCCCTGCAAGTCTCTCCAACATTTGGTCAATGAAAGGAAGAGGGAAATGATCTTTTCTGGTTGCAGCATTCAACTTTCGATAGTCAATGCACACTCTATGCCCTGTAATAGTTCTCTGAGGAACTAGCTCACCTTTATCATTGGGAATTACAGTAAATCCCCCTTTCTTGGGCACTACTTGTGTAGGGCTCACCCATTCACTATCAGAAATTGCATAAATAATACCTGCATCGAGAAGCTTAATGACTTCCTTCTTCACCACCTCCTTCATGTTTGGGTTCAATCTTCTCTGGGGTTGAACTAGTGGTTTATAGTTTTCTTCAAGAAAGATGCGGTGTGTACAAAAGTGAGGAGCTATCCCCTGGATATCAGCGATTGACCATCCTATCGCCTCCTTGTTCTTCCTGAGTACCTGCAAAAGTTGCTCCTCCTGCGAATGTGTTAGATCTGCAGAGATAATAACAGGTAAACCAGAGGGCTCAACTAAAAAGACATATTTTAAATGACTAGGAAGAGTTTCAGCTCTAAGGTGGGTGGTGCTTTGATGGAAGGTATCAACTCCTTAGGTTCTCGCTCTAATCTCTCCTTCTCCATATGAGCACCCCTGCGAAACGGCCTACCAGCTGATAAATGGAATGCAACCTCAGCAATCTCTGGATCCTCGTGAGCTCCATCAAAAGAATTAATTAAACACTTTTCTAACTCATCTAATTCAGCTGCACAAAAAATATATTCCTGCATCAAAGAATCAATAGCATCTAGACTAAAACAGGCATGCACGTCAGAAGGATGTTTAGTAACCTTGGACATGTCAAAAACTAGCTGCTCATCATGCATTCTCAAAATAATCTTACCACCCTCAACATCAATGAGGGTCCTAGCTGTTCGCATGAAAGGGCGTCCAAGAATTAAGGGTACTTCCTTGTCTTCCTCCATATCTAGAATCACAAAATCAGCGGGAAAAACAAAAGTACCAACAGAAACAACCAAATCTCTAACCACACCCTTTGGAAAGATAATGGATCTATCTGCTAATTGTAAAGTAATGCGAGTAGGGTTACACTCTCCTAATCCAAGCTTAAGATACATGGATAAAGGCATCAAATTAATGCTAGCTCCCAAATCACAGAGACCCTTACCACAATCGACATTACCTATTGAGCATGGGATGATTGGTAAGCCGGGATCGTCGAGCTTTGGTGGAAGGTTCTTGCTAAGCACTGCAGAAACTTTTTCTGTCAATTGTACCGTCTCCTTCTCAACTAATGACCTTCTATTTGAAAGGATGTCCTTCAAGAACTTCGCATAGATAGGCATCTGCGTCAAAGCATCTGAAAAGGGAATATTAATTGTTAGTTTCTTAAAAATGCTAAGGAACTTACCAAACTGCTCGTCGAGGTCTCTCTTTTTCAATCGATTTGGGAATGGCACTGGGAGCTCAGGGACCGCCCGTCGTGATGGTCTAGAAGACTGGGCAGCTTCACCGGTCAGCTCACTATCTTTCTGTGCACTGTTATCAACTGGAGTATTTTCTGACACTGGTCCTTCAATGATCTCTACCTCTTGACCAACAACTTTGTCTTTTTCAGCTGGAGTGTTCTCAGCTTCAGGGATCGAAGGATCAAGCTGCTTGCCACTCCTCAAAGTCACTGCTTTAGCGTATTCGCGAGGATTCTTCTCTGGCTGGCTAGGTAGAGCCCCTGCAGGTCTATCAGAAAATTTTTCACTCAGTTGGGCAATCTGAGTCTCAAGATGTTTGTTGAAGGCTTTCTGCTCCAAGATGAATGTCTTGTTCTCATGGTTGGTGTTCTCTTGCTGTTCGAGTTTCCTATTGGTCGACAGGATAAACTCTCGCATCATATCTTCCAAACTTGAACTCACACCAGCTGGCTGTTTCTGTGCCTGCTGGTTCTGCATTTGCTGATTTGATGAGGTCTCTGAAAATGCTGAGTGTTCTGCTGTGGAGGCCTCTGACTGTAGTTATTCCCTGGAACCTCTGCTGCTGATATCCTTGATTGTTTTGGTTGTTGTAGAAATTCCCTTGCCTGTTTCCCAGATAGTTTACCTCTTCATTTTGCTGAGAAGTACACTGGCACATGTTGGAACTTCTACCACAATACTCACACTGTGGGAAAGAATCGGTCACAACAGCGGCACTTGACTGAGGGTTCATCATTGCACACATCTTCTCAAATTGCTTAGACATGCTATCCATCCTCGCAGCTAAAAGAGTGTTCGAATCTACCTCATAGATTCCAGCGGTCTTCCTTGGGGAACCTCAGTAGATGTCCTAGTACCTCCCCACTGATTGGAAGCATTGGTAATGGTCTCCAACATTTCCTTGATTCTGGCTATTGGTAACTCCATGAGGCTTCCTCCTGCACAAGTATCTACCAACAAACGGCTTGAATGATCCAAATCTTTGTAAAAGGACTGTAAAATTACCTCCTCTCCAAGCCATGGTGTGGTACTCTGCGCACAATCCCTTGAAACGCTCCCAAGCCTCAGATAATGTCTCACACGGTGAACTGCTTGAAGTTGGTAATCTCTCCTCTCATAGTCAGCATTCGAGAAGGAGGGAAATACTTCGCCAAGAATACATTTGCTAACTCCGTCCAGGTAGTGATACTGTTGGGCGTTAATGAGTTTAACCATTCTGCAGCTCTATCCCTCAGGGAAAATGGGAAGAGAGTCAATCTAGCAACCTCTTGTGAAGCTGGTGTAGAGCATGCTCCTACCAATCTCAGGAAAGTGGTGAGATGGACATTGGGATCTTCGGTGACTGTCCCGCTGAACTGGGGTGCGTTCATGACCATAGTAACATAGTGTGTCTTGAACTGCCACTGCACTCCAGCTGGTAACCAGAATTACTATCGGTGAATAAGCCCTTCGACGCTGGTGGGTATAATCCTTCATGTGCCTCTCCGGATTCAAATTCTCCATATTGGCTTCTGAGGGTTGTTTAGAATCTCTTCTTGACTAGTAACTCAGAAACAATCTCCTCTGCTGGTGAATCTTTTAGAGGCACTCCTGCTCAATGGGAGGATCCAGTACTAACCTTTTTCGAATCCTTCTTGTTACTCTGTCTATTTCTGGTTCAATTTCGAATTCAGGGTTTCCTTCCTTCAGAACAAGTTTAAACCATAAACCAAAATCAGAACTGACAGTAAAGTAGTTGTAAATAATTAATTGGGTAAAACCAAAATAATCCTAGAACAAATAAGAAACAAATTGTGCACAAAGCTAAGAAAATGAACAAAAGAAAAAAGAAAATAATAAAAATAAAACAAAAACAAAACAAAACAAAATTAAATGAAACAATACCAAAATAAAATTAAACTAAGCAACCGTGCGTCCCCGGCAGCGGCGCCAAAAACTTGTTGGGGTAAAACCTAATGGTAAATTGTGCTGGGGGTTTAACCTAACGGCAAGTGTACCGGTCGATTATAGCAAGTTTTAAATCTCGGAGTATTCCTGAGTATCGAATCCAAGGAGGCAGTGGCTAGTTTAATTTCTACTTACACACAAAACAAATAACAGGAAATTGGGGTTTTTGTATGTGATGGTGAATGTTGTAAAAGAGTTTAAAAAGCAATTAACAATAGGTAAATAATTGTTTTGATTTTTGTTTGATAAAGGAAATTCCGTTTACTACTACTTCTCTCTAGATTGCAATTTCTTTCCCTAAGTGATTTCTACAGTATTCTGAATAAAACCCTAGAATAAAGATAACTCGTATTCGGTCTCCCGCTCCACGAATTCTAATTAGCAAAGACCGAATCCTAACTCTCGTTATGAATCCACTGTTTACTAATTGCTTTAAGTGTAGTCTAGATTAATGGTCAGCTAGTGTTTTAGAGGAATTACCATCTCTATACTAACTGGTTCTTTCCCTGTAGTCAATTGATAGCCGCAGTTCTCACTTATAAGCTAACAAACTGATAAACTTATTTAATTGATCAGATTAACAAGTCTAGGAATTCATAAGGGAAAAGAACTTTATTCTATTGTACTGCAGAAAATCACAAAGGTTTAGAAATAATTATTCTAGAGATACATAGTAAACCAAAATTAAAAGCGACTACTCAGCCATGGACAAAATAACAATGCTCAATATAAACAGCATAAAGATAGAGGGATTTAGCAGAAAACTGATTTTAGAAGCCGTGGTCGAGTCTGCAATTTCCACAATTGTCTGAGTCACGTCCGGCTGTCTTGGGTCAGACGCTGATCCGGACACCTTATCCTGGTCACGTCCGGATCCGGACGTCAATCCAGACGTGGGTAAATGAAGCGCTGTGAG
>CM041776.1:501173767-501316267 GCA_023374045.1 Limonium bicolor
CAAGGTTTTGTCTGTGAATGAGGGTGAAGAGCTACGAAGAGAAAGGTTTATGACTGGAGATGGAGCGAGTCGTGGATGAGAGGTTATGTAGGAGGAGGAAGAGAGGATTGTGTAATGCTTAGACTCTGAGAGTCTGGGACGAATTGGAATGAAGGCTGAATGACTCCTTAAATAGGCTTAGAAAATAGACATAGGTTAGTGATAGTTAGGTACGAGCATGGACATACGCTAGTATATTGAGTATGGGTGCGTGTTTAATTAACTGTGGATGGGCTTGATTGCTTTCGGCTGATAATTGCGCCGAAAGCCCGATTATCAGCGCGATTGCGTTTTTATTTTTCATCTCTGTGTGACATCCGACTCTGTGTGTCCGGACGTGACACAGAACCTCTAGATCTGAAACTCAAAATATGTCCGGATCACTGTCCGGATCCGGACAAGACACAGAATTCTCGGATCTGGAATTGGGTCACGTCCGGCTTGCGTCCGGATCCGGACATGTGATGTCCGGATTTGCGTCCGGCTCTCTTGGTCCGGACGTGACCAATCTTTGCCTCTTTTTCCGGATTTGTTCCCCGTTTGTTGTGTTGCGATCCTTATGATGTAAAATCTTCATTTCTCTGGGTTTTTCCTATATTTAGCATATAAAATGTATTAGTTCATATCAAAACATCAATCTTAGGAAAAACATAGAATAAGTGGGAAACATTGCTTTAATTGTAGCAGATTATAAGGTAATTAAGCTCTAAAAAGCCTATATGTTTCACACTTATCACTCAAGGAACTTCAACAGTGGTTCAAAATTCTCTAATCCAGAACCAGACAAGGCCTCTTTTCAGACAGCAATTTGTGTTTGAAGTAGTTTCCCGAAAGTGAATACAATGCAATAGCCTAGAGCTCTAAACCAAAACTTCAGAATGGTACCCTTACCACGTTGAGACTCGTCGCAAAGGAATTCACTAACATCGGATGAACTCCAAGTCAGGCATTGAAGAGCTTCAAAGGAGAAACCTGCTACTGCCCCTGACCCCACGGCCAGGAACTACTCATTTGGGGAGAAATCTTAACCAAATATGACACTACCATCAATTGCCTGGCCAATATGCCGACAATTGCCGAGCATTAAGGCATAAGATTCAGGACCTCCTTGAGCAGAAGTCCAATTTTTCTAAGTATGCAGATGATAGATTGTGAGGTGATTCACCATTGAATGTAGTTTCTTGCATCTTTAAATTTTCCTAGTAGCTTATTTTCCTTTTATTTTCTTACTTAGTTTTCAGTCTTCTAAGATTGCAATCCTCTATATATCGTTTATGTTCATGAATAAAATCATAGTTCCATTTTCACAATTCTGTACAAACCATTTTCATTCGTTCATTAAAAAAATGATGAACATTCATGTTTTTCAAGAAAAAAGATCGCGAAATATTCATTTTCTGACAGTAGAACAAAATGTCTTATCTTTTTGCTTCCAAAAGGGTGAACATGTCCATCCGACCACCACAGCTCATCACAAACACATCCAAAAACCCACAAAGCAGTTCCAAGTACACACTTGCTAAAATTGTTGTCATAAACCCCAAATCAATACTGGGGGCTGAGTTTAGGTTCGTCATCTTTAGTCTTTTGTTTAAATGTGTGAACAAGTCTTCGAGTGAAAATTCGCGAGAGTGCCTTAAGTGGTAAAACCATAAGCGAATGAGCGTGTCATTTTCACACGACTCCGGTGAGGCCACATTCAAAGGTAAGGTAAACGGTATAACTCTTACAGAAGGAGATAGTTTGTAGATTTACTCTTAGATCTACGAAAAGTAACTAAGAACGGATACCCAACTATCAGGGATGATGAAGCACCTAGGTGCAACACCACATAGCCAAAAGCTTGTGAACTCTGACATTAAACCCTAGGCACCCCCGCTGAGCTTTTCATATATCTCCCTTTTTGGTTCGTTAACCTTCACAAAAGAAGTCAGCCCATGATGAATAACCAACCCGCTGACCAAAGGAGGCAAGGAGCCTAACTCTCGGATAACGTTTTCATTAGTCCAAAAGCAGCAATGCCGCTACCAGCATGACGAAGCGATCCGCGAATGGTCCCAAAGTGACACATGATCCAAAGAGTCTACATTGAAAACAGCTTTCAAAGTCCAAAGTCGGGGAACACAAGAACCCTGAAAGGAAAGGATAAAAGAAAGGCAAATCTGAATGACTCGAAGAAATCCAAATACAGGAAAAGAAGAGAAATGGTGTAAAGGACGAATTCAAAAGCTCCAAGTCCAAAGCTCGAAAACAACGTCAACATAAAGAAGCCAGACGACTTCAAGACAAGGAAGGCAAATCCGAGAGAAGGTGCAAGTTGCAGCTTTGGTCACCCCTTTAAGCTCCACATACCTCAAATATCCCTCCATGGTCCCATTGTCTTTCATCATACCCCATGGCCATGTTATAAGCTTTAAATAATTTGACTTGGTAGTTGTGTATCTAATCACGTGAAAGTAACAGATCGAATGCGTAAATCCATCAATTATCAAATTCAATGGTCTAGAAGTTGTGACCATAAGTAAGAAACGAGTGCAAACACCATCACATCGAGTGTAGATTAGGAAGAACCACATTAAAACATAAGCCTTGACCCTGTGAGGATGAGACTCGTTCGCACGTTTAATCAAAGAAAATACTGGGGGCAATCAATCGTTTCGATTGATTGTCATGAACTCTAACTCAGATTGTCCTATGAAAATACTGGGGCAATTGTTGTCTCAACAATTGCCATGACAACACCAAACAAAATTGCAGCTTAGGCTCATCATAAGTCTTAAGCACCACCTTCACACAAGCACCATTCCACCCAGGTTTGTCATAAGTACTGATCACCACCCGAAATCATAACCCAACCTCAGGCCCATCATAAGTCCTAAAATCCAACAAAAGCTTTAAGCACCACACCAAATACCTTAAATTCCACCCAACAACATGTTCATCTCCGAGGAAACAAATGACAAGTCCAAAATCTTTAGTTAGGAAATGATAATTTCACTCTTCTTTGGTGGGCAGACTTTTTCTCAAACATTGCCACGTTATGCACCTTTTTCAACAACTTCTTGCTTTGAACAAGCTCCGGTCCCTACAAGCATTTTGATTGCATGTTACAATTTCTGTATACATCTCACTATCACCACGTTTGGCACTTTCACAATCAGTTTTTACGCGAGACCATTATTAGTGCATCATCTCCAATGCAAGAGTCCGATTCACTTTTAGTACGAGACCTAGCATCGTTTTTAGTACGATACCTAGCATCATTTTTAGTATGAGACCTGGCATCATCTTTAGTGCGAGATCAGTGCGAGACCCAGCATTTTCATCATTAGTACGAGACCTAGAATCAGTGCGAGACCTAGTATCTTCTTCAGTGCGAGACCAAGTATCATCTTCAGTGCGAGACAAGTACAAGATAGTGCGTGATCCAAGTTGGCGGGGCAGTGGCAATACGACCCCATCTTCATGTCAACTTTTTAGGGAGTAACAACTAGTGGGCAATGAAATAAGACCCCTTGATAATCTAGAAGTTTTCCCAGCACCCCAGTTGGTGGTTAGAGGCAATAAGTCCCCATAGTATATCGGCGAGGAGCATTGGAACGGGTTTCGGTCCCCAGATACACCGAACATCATTTTCATATCATTCTTATATCATCTTTATCTTCACATCTCTGGCATATCATCCAGATTTGCACTATAGGTGTAACGGCCCAGCCCAATCAACCCACATGTGTGATATTGTACGCTTTGGCACACCGGCCGCACGGATTTGTTCCTGGTTTCACCCCAAAATGCGTCACACAAGGGAGAGGTATCCATGCACCTATAAGGTACACTTCGTGCTCCTCTCCAATCGATGTGGGAGGTAGCCCATCTCTGGGTGCTACACTCCGTTCTCTCCCCCGCACGGGAGCCCAGCGTCCTCGCTGGCACACCGACCTGGGTCCGGCTCTGATACCATTTGTAACGGCCCAGCCCAATCAACCCACATGTGTGATATTGTCCGCTTTGGCACACCGGCCGCATTGATTTGTTTCTGGGTTTCACCCCAAAACGCGTCACACAAGGGAGAGGTATCCATGCACCTATAAGGTACACTTCGTGCTCCTCTCCAATCGATGTGGGAGGTAGCCCATCTCTGGGTGCTACACTCTGTTGGTAAGTGCCTTAGAAACATTAGTGAACAATTTAAACTATAGAAAACACTATAAAACACCATAAAGGCAATTAGAGCAAAAATGTGCTCTAAGCTTGGGATAACCTTGGTTTAGACTCTAATAGCCAACCAAGACCTTAATTACTTGATAATGAACATATTAAACCAATTACCAAAGTAAACCAAGCTTGAAAACAAGTAAAAACACAAAATGTGCTTAAGGAGTCTAAAGCACATTTTTTGAAAAATTGTCTTGTAAATGGGTTTTGAGTGGCTAAATGTCCATCATTACTCTTTAATCAACATGTGTACTACTTAGTATCACATTAGGGAGTCTAAGTCAATGGGAAATAAAAATTTTCACAATTATGTGCCTTGTTTTGTGAATAGTAACTAAATTAAGCTAGTTTATAACATAAGTCAATATAAGTGAATTAATTGGTCAACTAAGACCAAAATACCCCTTATTACTTAATGGGGGCCGGTTTTTGCAAGGGATGAGTCATCCCCCTTGTTAGTTTGATAAGAAAGAAAAACAATTGATAAAGCAAGTTACTATTTGCTTTTCACTTAAATATCTTAAAACTAGCTAGTCATCTTCATTCTCTTCATTTCCCTTGCATTCCCATTGAAATACCCCAAGTTTCTAAGGAATGATTTATGTTGCTGTTTAAGTCTTAATAAGCCTATAAAACACTTTTAAATCCTAATATTGGCATAAGTACTCATTAGGACCAGAAAAGTCCTTAACAACACTTCTTGTATCATTTTTTTAAAAAAGCTAGCTAGAATGCTCCAATAACATTGTGACAACCAAGCTAGTAGGTGATGCAGCAGCTAGCTTATGTAGTAAACCACAAGTAGGTGACTCATCAAGCTAGTAAGCAGTAGGTGACTCATCAAGCTAGAAAGCAAGTAGGTGACTCAGCAAGCTAGTAGGACGTCTTAAGCACGACCAAGCTAGTATGCAAGTAGGACATCTTTAAGCACGAGGTGGCAAGCACGAGGGGCAAGCATGAGGTGGCAAGCATGATGTGTCAAATTAGCATTGGTTAACACTAGGACCAATAGGATCCCGACACCTATGCAGCCTAGTAGGAGGTGTCACCACACTATTAGACCACACTTGGTCCAATGAGAATAGGCTACTGCCCCACCTCCCTTAGTCAGCCCATGTGTTGTCTTTCTTATATTAAGCCTTAACTAGAACCAATCAGCTTGGAGCAAGTGTTATTCAAGGTGTCACCATTTAGGTCTTACCCACCTAGGAAGGAAATTGACTAAGCTAATCTCCTTACCTATAAATACCATCATCCACCACTCCAAAATACTCCATCCAGCACCAAGATTTCGTCCTTCATTAAGGAAGAAGAGAAATAAAGCTCACCTTGTGTGTTCTTGTCTTGGCTGAGGGCAAAGAAGAAGAAGAGAGATCCTTGTTCCATCCTTACCTTTCCAAATCATTCATCCACCACTTAAACCCTTTGTAATCAGTAAGAAGAAGGCAAAGAAGAAGAAACCCATGTAGGAAGAAAGCTTAGGCCGAGAAAGGAAGGAAGGGGGAGAAAGCTCCATACCAATTACAATCCTTGAAGTAAGGTGTTCCTAGAAGTTAACCATCCATTCCTAGCTGTTGGTGGCCGAAAATCAGAGGAGAAACCATGAGAACTCACTCCATTTCCATGTCCAAGTTAGGTGCTCCAAAGGTGTATTAGGGTGTGCCAGTTCCAGCAGAGTTTCCAAGGTCTTAAAAAAGGTTTTCTTCATTAATTCTTAAGGTAACTTCAAGGTTACTATCCCTTAACAAATCTATATGTATTCAAAGACTAGTACCTCTTTATGGATATGTAAATTCGTTGGTATTTTGGGGCACAAAACCATTGAGTTGGAAATAAGCTTTAAGGAATAAAAAGGTGCCTTAAAGACCTAACCTATATAACCAAATACATGGGAGTTGATTTGTGATGTTTAAGCATGGTTTGTAAGCTTAATTGATCTTGAAACTTATCTGGTTATAGGTATGTTATTGAGGCTGAAATTGTTATGGTTTTTTGTTGTGTAACTTTATGGTTCCATTCTTTAACAAATCTACGTGTTATACAAGAGTATTACCCCTATATTATCTGATTAAATTCGTAGGTATCTATTAGCCTAAAGCTAGAAGAGTTAGAAAAGTGTTTTAAGGAAGAAAAGGATGTGTTTACAACTTAACTTTGATTACTGAATGCTTAAGAGTTTGTTTATGGTGTTTTGTTTCTGTTTAGTAAGTGGAAATAATCTAGAAGTAATTATGATTGTTTTGGACAGTAATTAGACTAATCTGGTGTTGTTATAATCTAAGAAAGAAGATGTCTTAAGAACTTTGTTTGAACACCAGTTTTGTAGGAATAATTTTAAGATGTTAATCAGGTGTATTAGGTGCTTAACGAACCTAGAAGATGCCTTAGTAACATGGCCGAATGATGTGATGGTTACAAGGGGTATTTAAGTTGTTGGTGTGATTGTTAAACTAATCTGACTCATTGATTAGTCTTTATACCCGAATTGATTAGGGATTACTTAACATGAGTAAAGATGTATTATGGGGTTAAGAGAAGGTTGGTAGTATAATCTGGTTGTTAATAACTTAATATGACCAAATGGGTTAAGGGATTGTTAATGTCTTTAATGTGTTTATGATGAAGTTGATAGTGTAACTAAACTAGGACTTAAGGTCTGTGGATCTAATATATTAGAACCTATATGAATTGTCTGGTGTAACATGATGGTTGTAAGAACTTCTGAACTAGTTTGATCACTTATGTGTTGTTAAAGCCGAATGTATTAGTAACTCATTAGAGTTGTTTTAAGAAGTTAACTATGGTTGTTTATACTTTGAAATCAATACTATTTGATGAGTTAATAATAAGGCCGAATAGGTATTGATTGTTTGGATGATTGTGACCTTGTTTCAAGGTATGATTAATGGTTATTTTGTTTTACTAAGCTATTATGATGATTGGTGTATTTTATGGCCAAACTAATGGGTGAGTACTTGGATGAGTATGTCTTTGTATTAAGATATAATTTATGGTTGATTGAAGTATTTTACTAATCTGGTTAAGATGTTTACCAATGAGGTCAAATGGGTTGGTAAGTGTTTGTATGTTTATGCTTTGATTTAAGGTAAGAACTATGATTTGTTTGATTGATCAAGACTTGGTCTTAAGGTAAGAATTATGGTTTGAATTGCTAAGCTGATATGTTTATTGGTGTGTGATCTGGCCAAAGTGCCTTGGAAAGTTATATGGTTTTAACCTGGCCTTAAGTGTTGTTTTGGTTGTTGTTATGTTCTTTGTGAGAGTATGATACAAACTTTGTTAAGTAACTTGCCCTTTGAGTCTTGCTATACTTGGAATTGTTATACTCTGGTTCATGAGTAATTCATTGGAACGGATTGTTGAGATATGGCCATATATGTAACTTGGGCAGTGACTGCCTCCTTATGATATATCGGACTCATGGTATGCCTTGGGCTTCATGAGATGCTTCATGGTTTCCTACACTATAGTTTAAAGGTACTATAGGGGGTGTACACATCTTTTAGGGTCTGAGTGCGTTTGGGAAAGGTTGGATCGCCTTAAAGATCGGGATTCGTCCCTTGAACCGATTAAAGTTTGGATCGCCTTAAAGATCGGGATTCGTCCCTTGAACTGATTAAAGTTGGATAGAAAGATCGGATTCGGATGGTTGAAATGGATTGAATCAATCAATAATGAATTGGATTATATCCTATCTAAGCATACTTGGACCCATGTTGTCATTACTTGAGTATTTGGGTGGTTAATTATCCTACTTGATATATATTGGTTGGTTATGAACTAAATATATCTGATGGCTTATTGTTGTACTCAAACTGTTATTGTTAATACTTGAATTATCATGATAAGTACTTGGTCTATCTGAATATTACTTGAGCTATTAAATGATTAAGAGTGGCTATGATCAGTGGCTATTTTGATATACTATTTCGTTTGATGGTAGCTTTGATTTTACTCAGCGTGTTTGATTTTTGGCATTATGCCTTGTGGTCCCTTCTCTGTGATTGTTTGAATGACCACATATACAGGAAATGAAGATGACTTAAAGGAGCTCGAGAGTGTGGGCTAAGGGATTAGAGACTTTCACCTAGTCTTCTGGAGTTTTGGTTTTATGTTTTAAAGTCAGTTTGTAAACTTTGTTAAAATTTGGATATGTAAGTTATTAAGCCTTAGCGTTCATAGAAGTTGTGAACGTGGCGGTAGCGCCCTGCTAGTTTAATGCTTCCGCTACTACCACTTGTATATGTTTATTATATGATAAGAAGATATAGGAATTTTGGGGCGTTACACCCCCGTCTCCAACCTCTCTTCTTCCTCTCATTCACGGTTTGCTACAGCACCACACACACCACCATCTTCAATCTCTTATATCTCCTAGCTCCATTTACCAAATCAAATTCTAAGACCACCATTCTTCTAGTCTCATCAAGCTCTTCAACCTTGTCTTCTCAAAATTCCAAGAGCTCCATTTCGGTGCCAAGAGGAATCTCCATGGGAGGAGCTTGAGCTCATCTTTTCATGCTTTGTTGTTCTCCTTTGCTTCAAGGTAGGAAACTCAAAGAAAAACAACATTTCCTTCTTGTTTTGATGATGGCCGAAGAACACCATTAATGGTGTCTTTACCTTGCCTTGTTTTAGCTTCATTCCAATCTTCTAAGGGCTTGGTGGAGTCCTCTCTTGCTACTTGTTCAAACTCTCTTCCATTTACAAGGTAAACAAGTATCTTAATGTTTTAAGACAATGTATAAATTAGGGTTTTAAATGTGTTTAAGCATGAAGCTGAATGCTCATTACCTTGTTTGGATGTTGATTAGAAAGTTGACAAGTGATCAAACTCCTTGCTGATTTTTGGTACAAGGAAACAAGAAAGAAGTTTGAGAGAAAAGAGGTAAATGAACTATCTCATGTAGTTTAATGTCTTAGGAGAAAAGAGCTTGATTTGCTTGATAAATACCTAAGGAGCAATGACAATGAGCTAGTGAATTATTCTTAAGGAGATTATTAAGGGTATATGTGCTATTGAGTGTATTTGCAGGTCAAGGCAATATATACATGTGAATTCAGTGTTTAAGGTTTATGCAATTTAAGGCCTAAGCCCATGCAATTTAAGGGCCTAAGTGCCAAGAAATTTAAATTATGCACTATATTGTTATGTAGTGTAGTTTAAGGCTTACTTGTGTGTAAAACATTTTTGTGTGAAAAGTGTTCTTGAGTGTTCAAGGGTGGAAACCTTGTTTTGGTGTGTAAGGAATACTAAAGGAGCTATGTCAAAATTTGAGTAGAAAATAAAAGGTTTAGGTGTTTTTAATGAAGTTTGGTGACCTAGGTTTCATTGAGAATTTGTTAAGTGTTAAGATGGTGAAAGAGAGTGAATTAAGGTGTTCTTGAGTGCTAAGGAGGATTTAGGCATTGTCTTGGAAGATTTAGAGATTAAATGGGTGTTTTTACCCATACCAAAGTTATGTTGAATGAAGTGCTAAGTCTTGTGCAAGTTTTGGTAAACAAAGGAAAGAAATGCCTTGTGAATGTCTAAGTGAGAACTAGTGGAAAATAGAGGAGTTGTGTAAAGGAGGTGTTTGTGAGAAATAATGCTTTTGGGAGTAGTGGTAATGGTGGGGAGATAACATTTTGGTTAGTTGGAGTATAGGCATGAACTACCACCTAGAGACCTAAGGAAAATATTACAAGTGTTAGAGAATTTACAAGTAATTGAGCAACGAGTTTGGACAATGATTTAAGAAGGTCAAGTGTGTTATTTTGGCATTAGAATATACATAAGATCATTTGGGAATCTATACATATAATGGATGTGGAGACCCATTGCAACAAGACTTGAAAAGTGTAAATATGCAAATCTGTAGCAGTGGTCCGGACCTAGGTCCAGGGTAAGGTCCCGGACCATACATTAAAACAGGCCGAGAGTTCATAAGCCATTCTGGTCCGGGACTTAGGTCTTGTACTAAGACCCGGACCACCCCCTGATTTACCCCCGAGAGTATCTGCCTACATTGGTCCGGGACTTAAGTCCTGTATGAAGTCCCGGACCACTACCTGAAAACAACCCGAGAGTTTTACAAAGACTAGGTCCGGGACCTTAGATGAGGACCAAGTCCCGGACCACTCTAAAAATGTTATTTAAGGTTAGAAAATGATATGTAATGATGATGATTGGTAGGTAATGATGTTATAAGGTTGTTTAGGACATGTTAGGGAGTTATAAAGACAATTAAGTGGGTGTAAAGTTGTAATAAAATGTGAAAGTAAAACAAGTTAAAAATGTGAAGTTATCTAACTAGTTATAGGAGTAAGTTATGAGCATTAGACTTCAAACGATCATGTTCCCTCGATGTTAATGAAAGTAATTGTAATGTTACCAGTTGGTCGAGAATTGTTCGAGCAACCTAAGAGGACACGTTAGAGTGGACGTTGGTGACAGGTATGGTTTTCTTGCAACCTGTGTCCTACCGGATTACACCAGCTTGTATGCCAATGTGTTTTTCTGAATGGTTTCCACCTTTTAAGATAA
Organism: Limonium bicolor; assembly: GCA_023374045.1. Classification (NCBI taxonomy): domain Eukaryota; kingdom Viridiplantae; phylum Streptophyta; class Magnoliopsida; order Caryophyllales; family Plumbaginaceae; genus Limonium; species Limonium bicolor. The sequence goes on from CM041776.1 coordinate 501,184,569, forward strand.
AAATATGTAATGATGTTACAGTAATTCATACATGTGGTGTGTCTAGTTCCGATACCATTTAACCTCGAAAGTGTTAAACCTTAGCTAATTGAGTCTAGGATCACATAAGAGATCGGTATTCGGATTTAACGACCCGAACCACGGGACATTCTAACCACGGCTATGCGTGAGTTATTTGTGTGATGTTTTGGTGTGAATGTATGAACCTCCCTGTGTGTTTAACCCAGTTGTAACACCGTAAGGTGTATGAATGTGATAGGTTCCACAGTGGAGCCCTTAACTATAGATATATATATATTATGGGGGGTGAGGAATCCGGTTTTCCGGTCCGCCCCGTCGCGTTGTTTGGGAGTTGATGTATATAAGTTTCTTTAGCTCCCTCTCTGTTGGTTGTTTTCCTTCGTTGGTCTTCAATCACCCTTAAGCTTACCCAAGGCTTTTCTGACTCACGTCGGTTGGGGAATATGTACGGTGTGTTCGGATCACTATATCCGATCCATCTTTAAGTTAAGTTACTCGTCCGACTAACAGGACGGTAACGAGTGATGTAAAGCTTATCATGAGGGTGTCTTCATTCTCTAGGCTTACCAAGTTAACTAACTATGTTTTGAGTCGGTTCATAAAGAGAACCGTTACTGTTATGTTATTGTTATTGTTGCGCTGCAATTCTTATTGTGATGTGATGTCATATGTACGTTAAAATGTGGAGTTTGTGGATCATGGATATGAATCCCAGTTTATAATAAGAGGCGTTTGAGGATAACCCGATTAGTGGGTAAGTGTCGTCTATTAAGGAAATAGCTCCATTTGAGGAGAAACCCTCTAGGGTTAAAGAACACAATGAGTGATTTATCAAGTATTGATGTGTTGACTGTTTGGTTGAGCCCCATTGTTGTGGTATGTAACGTGCTGTGTTTTTATAGTTTACATGCATGACTTAAATTTAATCAACCACATGCTTAGACGACAATTAGTTGTGCGTGGCCCGTAGCATGCGGGCTGCGGGATTACCATACCAGCAAATGTGCTGAGCCCCTGGGGGGCCCCCTTTCTTTTCCTTCCTATTTCAGGTACAGGGGCTGGAAGCCGTTCGAGAGTAGGATGGGGTAGTCGTTTGTACATGGGTAGCCATTTAAATTGTATAGGTATTGTAGGTGTAGTAAGACCGAAATTGTTGTCGGCATCAGTTTGTAAATACTCGGTACAGTTGTTGGAATGTTAATGTATAATGTTGTTGGTAATGAGAAGAGTTTGTAATGTGTAGTTGCTCGGGAATCTGGTCCATCAGACCGATACAATGTATATGTATTAGCCTTGTTAGCCACGTGGGTGGTTAACGGCGTGTAACACCAATGAGTTAAGTAAAGTGATGAGTTAAGTTTTCCGCTGCAGTTTGTTTGTTAAGCGTAATATTATTAGTTGGGTGTGTTACATAGGTCCTGACACTTTAGATGCTCGGTGTATTCCTTTCATTTTAGGTAGTTAGCGACTTAGAACATCTCGACAACATTTCTCTCATTTTAGGTAGTCAACGCGCCTTAGAATAGCTTGACAACATTTTAGCATTTTAGGCAGTTAACGTCTTAGAATAGTTTGACAGCATCTTATCATTTTAGGTAGTTAGCACATTCAAATAGCTCAACAATTTCAAAGACCTTCCTTCAAGTAGTTAGCGCCTTCGAATATCTCAACAATTTTAAAGCCTTTCCTTCAGGTAGTTAGCGCATTAGAATAGTTCGACAAAGCCCTCAACTTTTCACATCCTTGGTAGTTGGCGCCTATATATGCCCCCAACAATTAGACTTCTCTTTTAGGTAGTCACGCCTTAGAATAGCTCGACAATATTTCATTATTTTAGGTGGTCATCGCCTTAGAATAGCTCGACAAAACCTAGGTAGTTGGTGCCTTCGAATAACCCAACATTTCCAAGTTCTTTCTTCACGTAGCCAGCACCTTAGAATAGCTCAGCACAATCAGGGATCTTCAGTAGCATCTTGAAAAGGGAGTAGACTTACCAGAGTTAGGCAAAATTTTGGGATATCACTCAAACATCAACTAGTCTTTTCAAGTCCATTCTAAAGTCTAGTTGAAAGGGGGCAATCTGTTATACCCAAAATTTTGACCCCCCATAAGAGTCTCTAAGGCTTGAGGGCTATAAATGGTAATTTTGTCAAGGGACACAGAATCCCTACTTGATCGACACGTTTGGAGGCATAGGTGACAGCTTGGTCATCACAAGGGGTATTTTTGTATTTTTTCAGGGCTCCTTAGCCATCCCGTAACTTTATCTCTCCTTTGAAAATGACTCAAATCAACTCGGAATGCCTTAAAATTTTAACAACTGATAGAGGATGACATTTAGAACATAATGGTTTTGGAATTTTGAATTTCGTTTTTCCAATAATTTCCTAGTAATTTCTGACCAAATCTGACAAGAAACTAAATTTAAAAATATTCCATTATCCGAAAATTATAATTTCTCTTTAGAAAAATCATAACTATCTTCTTCTACATGTGGTCAAATTTTCATGGTCATATCCATTGGGAATTCACCTAACCAAAACCCTAGTAAACTTCGGTTTTTACCGAGTTTACTCTATTTTTAGTGATGCCTATATAGGGACCTTATCTGTCGATAAGAGACACATACCAAGAACCTAGAACTCTCAAGAACCCAGCCGTCTCTACTCTCTTACGTTTTTTCAACTCCCGAGCACCGAAATTCCACCAAAATTCACTAAAATCACTTTCTAAACACGTTTTCCAATCCCCGTTGCTATTACAATCATCAACTAGCCTCGAAATCACTTTAAAAACGTGAAGAATACCACTCACAACCAGTAGTCAAAAACCAGATTCGAACTCAACACGAAACCGACTCCGACAAAGCACTAAGAGATTCCCGACATGAAGAGTCTCATCGATCCCGAAGGTAAAACAGGTTAGAAAGCCAACTTTTTAAATACTCTCGACTTCATTAACCTTCTATCAAAATTTGGGTGTGAACCGATCCTTTACGGCTTCCGAATTACTATTTGTTTTAGCTTATGCCATATTACTTGTTTGCTAAGTTTCGTATTGAGTTTGACTTCAAATTGAGTTCTTTCTACCACTAACGTAGTTAGAATCTTTCAGTTTCACACCCTAAAATTTGAGCCGAAAAAAACACCGCCAGGAACAGCCCAAACGTCGCCGTCCGAGGGTAGTCTGCACCCGTGGACGTTATGTCCGGGCCTCGGACGCTCTTCCCGTAAGCCTGGGCGCTCTCGGACGGTGCCGGGATATTTTTATTTTTAAAATTTAGGGTTTTTCAACTTATGTCCGGGCCGCGGATGCCCTGTCTGTGGCCCTAGACTTTTCAAATTTTCTTTTCTCGTAATTTTGACTTTTCTGTTTATTTAGGTTAATTAGGGTCCGTGGGTTCAGACATTAGTTCGTGACCATGGACATAACAAAAGTTTGACCTAATTTGTCCTTCGAAACCCTAGTATAGGTAATTTTAATTTCCACTTTAATTTTCAGTAAAAAATGTCAAAATATAAAACAATCGAACACTTGCACACTTTAGTTTAACCGACCTCATAATAAGCCATAAATTACCTAAGTAGATGAAAAACGACTTAGAAGGTAGTGAAAGTAATTTGAACCCGGAAAAGTCGAATATCAAGCCCGAACCCGAACTCTCCTTTCCTAATTTACCGTAGGTTAAAATTAGGTGGCGACTCTAAATTGGTTCCAGTGAGCTAACTTATGTTTTAATAATTAATGTTATATGACATAGTTATTAATCGTATGTTATAAGTGGACTTAAACCCTACCAGATCCTAATCAACCTGAATCAACATAGGATAGTGGTTCAAAAGTCGAGGCTCACACAACATATGCAAGCAGAAGTATCAGTCGTATGCATTAGTAGTACAAGCCTTATGTAATAAGTTATACCAGCCATAAACAGTGTGTGGTACCAATCATATGCAGTATGTAGTACCAGCCTTATGCGTTCTATAGTACCAAACATATGCAAAAATAAGTACCAACTGTATGAAGTATGTAGCATCACATTTACTAGAATGTACCAGCCGCATGGATTAATTACTACCGGCCATATGCAATAAGTGATACCGACCATAAACATAAATAAATTACACACAAGATGAAATAAAAAATAAACATAATAACTACACACCATGAATAAGCATTTGTAGCTCTGTAGAGATAATAACACTTCAAGTTCCATCAGTAAGCATTCAGTAGTTTCAGTAAAAAAAGTAGTAGATACACCAACCATATGCAGTAAGTAGTACCATCTACATCAGTATAAAGAACCAAAACAGAGGAGATTTTTACATGGTAATGCATTTGCATTAATCACCAACCATAGATCCTTGAATGCAATACAATGCATATGTAAAAATGCGTGCATTTTCAAGCATGTGAATAACACGCACAACAACACACAAACAATATATATACCAAGACAGCAACATCATAAACATAGTCAGGCAAGTAGGCATATTATTCAGTGATTTCTGAAAGTTCCAACAACTCACTGTTTTCTTCCTTCTTCCTTTCGTGTTGTACACAGGTTGACACAATTCAGATAAAGACATAATGTTGAAGGTACAGAAGGAAAAAACACTCCACTCTTAACAGAGATGGTCATTCATACTTAACTACCTATATTAAAACACAAAAAACTGATACACATATACCAACAACAAGGATACAAATACCAACTCAGACACACATATGATCAACAAAAAGAGATGACAGGTCATGGCAAAATCTAGTTATCGTTGATCAGCGTAAATATCATAATACATAATAAAAACCATTAGAAAAAAATCTAACCAAACTTTTTTTCCATCGGATTGGGATTGACAAAATTGTTTGAAGGTTCGACACGGCTGACCTACTCCTATTCTTAGACATTAAGAAATTAATGGGTGAATTCTGACTTTTTAGAATGGAGTTCGTCCTCAACTAGCAACAAATATTAAGATACCTACAATAGTAACATAACAACCAAACCATCTTTGGCAGCTAATCTTCAGATGCATAGGATTTGTTATTAACAACCAAACCATTGTTGACATCATACCCGACCCATAACTAAACCTAGTTACTACTATTATCAATAGATGAGAGTTGGTCGTAGCAACACTGGAGAAATTTTGTTTCATTGTTTGTCAATTACGATTACTAAACCAGTGGGTGTGAAGAGGATGCAGATAGTGGTGCAAATAGTTGGCTTCACATGGTGGAACATAAGAAATTAACATCTTCTATTGTTTTAATCGCCAAAGATAAGAAGATGATTCGAGTATATTACTTGGTTTCTCGTGAGCAGTTTTCAGCAGCATGTTGATAAGTGTGAAATATGCATAGTCTTAGTGGTATTAATTTCCTAACTTTCATACATGCACTGATGATTCCACACTTATCTAACGTTTTTTTCTTCGTTTTCTTGTTCAATAAGAACTGATACCTTTTTGTGTGTCAAATGTAGAGAAAAGCCAAGGAAACAATAAATCAACTCACAATGTTATGATGCAACAAACCAGGAATTTAATCGGAGTCAGAATGAGGATTTTAGAGAGTTTTGAAAGGTGTGTCCGAACTTGAAGCTCGGACACAATCAAGAAACGAGAAAACACAAAATGATCTGTCCGAACTTCCAAGCTCGGATAGAAGTTCGGACAGAACAGAATCGGCAGTCCCTGGGGCGCGCTCGTGGATACAAAAAAAAATAATCAACATTCCAACACCCAACCACCGGGGGGGGGGGCCAGTCCAGTCGCCCATCCCAATCATTTTCTCCACTAATCTTTTCTTAATCACCATCATTATCATATTCATATACCCATGCTCCACGTACTGCTACAGTTCTATATATAGAACTTTTGAAAAATTACACTGCCCACACCCATAGGTTATAGAGATTTACATCGCCCACCCATGACTTTTACTATTTAACACTGCCCACCCATAAGGTTATGGAGATTTAACTTCCGTCATCTTTTTTCTTATTTTTCCGTTTTGTCTGCCTAAGTTGACTAACTTACTTATATTGACCAAACAAGCCTTTATGTTTACCCTCACTTTGTTCATGAAAGGTCTCCCTTGCTCTGAAACGCACGACCCAACATCTCAGTACGAATTTGGATTTTGATTTTGCAACAGCCCCTCACCGATTTAGGTACTAATTCAATTCTTGGTTTTTGATTATCGTCTCACTTGTCTACCACCTTCCCTGTTCCATTTTGCATCTCTGATCTCTTATTTAGGGTTCAAAATTGGGGAAGAACCCTTATCTGTATGATTCTACATGTCTACTATCTGATTTAGGGTTTTAAATTGGGGAAGAACCCATCCTTGTAGACGTTCGCATGTATCTTCTCTGTAAGATTTTCGAGACTTGTATGTTGTTGATGTGCTGTTGTGCGCTGGATTCTATGTTAAGATGCATCAGCCATGTTCCTCTTGTCCTGTTTAAGTTGATGATTCTGGTTCCAATTTGCACCCAGTTTCAGTCAAATTATAATTACAATATTTTATATGATCAGATGCGCTGTTTCGTTCTATGTTCGTTCTTGTATTCTCTTTCCTTGTTTTATATGTATCCCATGATTCATTCTATTTTGTAATGTGTATGTATCATTGTAACAGAAAAATGAAAGATCGTTGAATTTAGATGTAAGTTTATTAATATTTCAGTTAATGTTGAAACTATACCATGACTCTATTTTTACAATATATCCAGTGTTAATGTGCGTTTTTTGTTATGTTGGTTGATAACACTACAGGCATGCGAGGCAAAGGACTAATGGAGAGCCACAAGTCTTGTGTACTGCTAAAGTTTTTAACTTTTGTTGAATTCAACATAGTCTTTTGTACTACTGGGTGTATAACTTGAATTGAGTACGGGGTTGTGTTTGTACTGCTAGATTTGTAACTTGTTTGAGTATGATAAGGGCTTTGTCCTGTTGAATTTGTACTGCTGCAGTACACTTATATATATGTAACTATTGGATTTATACTTTGCAATAGGTAGTTTCTAGAGATGCACACTAATTGCAACAGGAATATTATCTTGCTGTTACAACAGTGATTTTTCTTGTTTCTGAGTTGGACTATCTTTGCAGTGATATCATTTTGCTATTACAGTAGTGATATTTATTGGTCAACATAAACAAACTTTATCTTCATTACAACAGTGATACAAGAATGATTTGCACTAACCACTATCTGTTTTTTGTAATAGAAGGAATCAATTTCTTGAGAGCTATGAAAGTAAATGGGAATTTCTATCTTTTTGCCTAAAAGACTCGAGTTGTTCTTTTTCTTCTTGTGTGTCATTTGTAGTGCAACTGCTTCCTGCTGATGTTTCACTTCACGAATCGTTCTCATGAAGTAAAATGACTTGCATATTCTAATATTTACAACAATGATCTTTATTGATCAATATAAATGAGATATAACATCATTACAGCAGCAAGTATAGTGCTTCTATAATGAATAACACCATTTCAGATCAGCAATGAGTTTTATTCACTTCACCTGCCAAACAAACACATTACATACAAGATATAGTGCTATTACAGCAGTGATATAGTGCTGAATCGATCCCAAACTTGTTGACACAATATCATAAGAAGACATATAGGATACAATAAATTATCATTCATTGAACTATCATTAAACTGTCATAATAAGTAATCATAATGCCCTAATCCATACATAATTGGCACCCAATTATTAAACAAATGCAGCCCAAACAAAAACATCGCTAATGTTGTTATATTAGAGGATGCAAACACTACTAAATTTGACTTCAGCTGATCCAATCTTTACTTCAGCTCATCCATTTCCATTATACTAACATATCATTTGTTGACTTCAGCTTATCCACCCCAGGTTTGCAGTTCATCGTCAAACATGTTAAAAAACTGCAACAGATAAAAAACAAATCTATTAGCAACAACAACACACCATAAACACAATCGGTAAGTGCATCCATGTGGGCACTTTCAGCAAAAAAGGCTCGCATCAGACATAAATAGAGTCAACACAGCAGTGCAACTGGTTGCAAACCAAGTTCCCTAAATGGAAGAACATTGGCAAGAAACCAGCGCAGATGATCACCCAAATATTTCATTAAACAATCGACTGTAACTAGGTGCAATTTAAACCCAAAATCATCAAATTCAACGGGACAAGAGGAACATGTCTAAAGCACGCAACATAGAAGCCAGCGCACAACAGAGCATCATCAGCACACAAGTCAGGGAAATTCTTCCAAATTCAAACCCTAAATGAGAGATACATGCAAAGAGTTACAAGGAAAGGTTCTTCTCCAATTTGAAATCCTAAATGAGAGAAACATGCGAACGATTACAGGGAAATGTTCTTCCCCAATTTGAAACCTTATTCCAGAGTAATGCAAAATTGTACAGAGAAGGGTTCTTCCCCAGTTTTGAACCCTAAATTAGATACTAGACGTGCGAATTCATACAGAGAAGGGTTTTCCCCAATCAAGATAGCAGATGTGTGAATTCATACAAAGAAGGGGGTTGGACAAGTTTGACGAAAACAAAAAACTGAGAATCAAAAATAGTACCTAAATTAGTGAGGGGTTGTCGAAGAATCACAAACCAAATTCGTACAGAGATGCTGGTCGTGTGTTTTTCATCAGAGCAAGGGAGACCTTTACGGAACAAGGTTGGGAAATAAAAGGCTGGATAACTTCGTTTCTTTTAGTTTGGTCAATATAGGTAGGTTAGTCAACTTAGACAGACAAAGACGGAAAAGCAAAAAAAAGATGACGGGCGTTAAATGTATGTAATCTTATGGGTGGACAGTGTTAAATTTTAAACGTCATGGTGGGCAGTGTAATTCTCTATAACTTCATGGGTGGGCAATGTAATTTTTCCTAGAACTTTATACCATCATCAGCAGGTATCCTGGATCGATGCTGCTCACCACCGATCACTTATGAATACTCCACTCTCCATTTGCAACCCACCCATCACCAGCACACCTCTGTCGATCTGCATCTATATCCATACCAACACTGCTGCTCACCATCGAATACCATTACGTACTCCTCTGTCGAACTACACCCACATCCACACCACCACCATCAACCCTCTCCATCGATACCCACAACAGCCCTCTCCATCGAATCCACACCAACACCACACACTGCTGCTCCATTGGCAAGCTACACCACCACCGTACACACGTTCCAAACCAGTACGAGAGAAAACACAAATCCATATCATCTCATCTATATCATCTCATACACACCACCATCACGTACAAATATTTGTACACATTTCTCCCTCAATTCCCATAAATCACATATCCATTTATTCACACCATATTCATAAATCATATACAACCCATATTTCCACAATATCCTCGTTATCATTCAACGTCTACGACCGACATATTATCTGTTTAATTAATATGTCGGGCTATATTTAATTACTCTGGGGGATGGTTTATTTTCAGTTTGTTTTGATTATGTATTATATTTTTACTGGTTTTAGTTAATATATAGATTGTTACAATTAATGTTCTTATGCTGCAATAATTCTGATCGTTTTATTGCATTATCTTTCTAAATCTGTTTTAATCTGATCGGTGATAAACAGATAGGTTCGATTAATTCGTAAATTTGTGGAAAACTTGTTTTAACCGGACAAGTTAATACTTCATCTGCATAAATATTATTTCTCACACTTATTCTGTTTACATGTGTTTTTGCTAGTCTAAAAAAAGTCATAGCATGTTCTGGTAAACGAATTCGTCAGAGTTATTATTTTTGCCATTCTATAAACCAGAAGAAATAACATAATTAGTCAAACTGCAATAACCGGAACCCAGAGTCTCGTTTCATATATCTTTTGTACAAGTTTTTATTTTTCTGTATTGTATTAGTTTTAATTACAATTCAACTAAACCCCCCTCTTTCTTGCTTTGTGACACGCTTAGGAATTAGACATTTTCGCTTAAGTCCCACGGTTCGATTACTCGGTTGCTCCAATCTTACTATACTACAGCGACCGGGATTGTTTTGCAACCCGATAGATATTTTGGCCAAGCTTTATTTATTATTTTGCCAGGTCAAAAATCTTGTCTGCACGTGTTCAACCTGTGATCAATGTAACAAAAGTTCCTATGGTGTGTCTCTGTAGATGCGTGCAACAACTCCGTTCAATTGAAGCGATAGTAGAAACATGTCAATCATGTGTGGTTAATACTAAACTAGCCACCGACTACGTAAAACATGTCACACTCTCAGGAAATACATAGTAGAACAAATTGAAGCGACAACTGAAATGAACTAAGGCATATCAGTCAATCATATGTGGTTAGTACTAATCAAAGTACACAAAAATGAGAATTTGATTGTATTAAGAAAAAAACCCTAATATGAACAACTGAGCTTAAGACCAGATTAAATAAGAAATTTGTATAAAAGTTATTCATTCACACACCAAAACAATAACACGACTATAGTTAGAAGCAAAAATCGAGATACAAGCAGAATAAGGTGAGGTGATGAACACACCTAAAGGGCGATGAAGAGCAGAGACAAATGGTTTCCTTTTTTTCAGTCTACACCCATATAAAGATGACAAAGGAGTATGAAAAGAAGGTAAATGCTTTGGGAGCAACATCAGTAGAGTATGGAGGTAAAGCACATGTGAGGGAGAACACAATTTTTTATAAGTTGGGCATCAGAGGAAACCCCCAACAAGAAAAGAATATGGTGAGAGGCACAAAGTGGTAACGTACTGAAGAGTTGTTTCGCCGCAAATCGCCGGTGAGAAATCCAGCAACAACGAAGAATCGAGCAGGATGGAGACAATGAATGTTGTGAGGGACCGCAAACACCACAAAATCCCATAAAATTTGTACTAAATCTATTTTTAATCTAATAAATGCTTTAAATTAGTAGTAGTTGTAAGCTGACCCTCTATTATAATTTCTTATAATATAATGACTAAAATTGGTCCATAAATAATTGAGGGACATTTGTTAGTGCATAATATATTATATATAGTCTCTGTTCAGTATGACTGTTTTGCAGCTGTTTTGGTTTAGCTATTTTGTAGTTGTTTTATACGTGGCAGCATATTATTGAAGTAGAACGTAGGATCCACATGGGACCCACCTATTTATGTCACAAATATGCTATCAAATATGTCAAAGTCAAACAGAGCCATATAGTTGTTTGACATATCATGGGCGACTTTGTTTAAAAAAAAGAAATTTCACGAGATACCCCTAAGGTTTAAGCAAAATTTACGAGATACCCCCTGATGTTTCATTTTCATTACGAGATACCCCTGAGGTTTCCATTTTTATGAGATACCTGAAGTTAATTTTTATTTTTATTATGAGATTCCCCTGAAGTTAGATGCCCCTCTGTTAAAATTTTGATATATTATATTTTCCTATCTCCATTTTACCTGACACTATATGCCCCACAATAACCTCACGGGTTTATGTTCATTTTTTAAATTTAAATATAAACAAAATACAAAAAAATAATTATAGTCATATAAAATTTAAATTCAATTTTAAAAAATGAATAAAAATTACAAAAAATAATTAAAATCATAAAATTTTCAAAATAGATAGAAATGACTAAACAATAATAAATTATTTTATTTTAAAAACATATATATGTTACATAATTCAAAAACTATATAGCGGCGACTTAAAATCATAAAAAAGTTATATCAATTACATTAAATATAAGAAACTATTAAATAATTTTTAAATTAATTAAATTTATCAATAAATATATTATTTGATATCTATAATCAAGAAAAATGATCATATTTTATGTTTTTATACTTTATTTTTCTAATTTTAAATAATGAGACTTTCCATGTACTATATGAAATTGTTACTTTTAATAGTCTTCAAATTATTGTTATAAGTACTTTTTATGATTTTAAGTCATCGCTACGTAACACTTTAACAATTTATGTATATTTTTCAATTTTTTTTAATTTAGTCATTTATATTTATTTAATCATTCTGTCTTTTGTTTATTTATTTATATTCATTTTAAAAATTGATATTAAATTTATTATGATCTTTAATTTTGTTGTGTATTTTATTTAAGTTTTAAAATTTTAAAAAACAACTTTGACGATATATCCTTGCGGTTATTACAGAGACATATGGTGCAAGGGTAAAATTGAGATATGAAAATGATAATATATCAAAGGAAAAATTCACGAGATACCCCTGTTTTCTTTCGTAATTCACAATATACCCCTGTGATTTTAGTAATTTAACCTTAAACATGCTTAAATGTTGTCCAAAATTGATGAAACTTTATATGGACGATGCTAAAATGTTATATTTTGGTCCAATATCAAATTTGAAGTTTTTTAAGCTCACGTGTGACCCAATGAACAATCACATATTCACTGGGTCCCACAGGTCAGACGTGAGCTTAAAAAGCTTCAAATTTGATATTGGACCAAAATATAACACTTTAGCATCGTCCATGTGAAGTTTCATCAATTTTGAACAATTTAAGCATGTTTTAAGTTGAATATACGAAAATCACAGGGGTATATTATGAATTATGAAAGAAAACAGGAGTAACGAATATACATCTCATAGTAAAATTAAAACTTCAAGGATATCATGCAAAGAATACTCCCTCCGTCCCTTCTTGACCGTCCTGTTTACTATTTGGACATGTCGTTTGACTTCAATATTTACATATAAGATGATATAATTATAAATCTAAGTTTTATAGTTGATCCTTAGGTGATAACTATACATTACAAAAATTAATTTATAAAATATTTTATCTAATATGTTTAATATTGAGGTGGAAAATCCAAAAAGCAAACAAGACAGTCAAACTGGACGGAGGTAGTAAAATATCAGAGATTTCTTTTTTGAAAACGAAACCTCTAATGGAATTTTAAAAAATAAAAATGAGACATGATGGCTTGCCAATGAACCCTGGAATCTGAATTGCGCCAAATATAAGCGCCAAAATGTGTCCCCCCCATCCTACCTTTTATCTTGACCCGACGATTTGTTCCGTGTGTGGACAGAGCGACTGCGAACGGAGGGCGGGAGAGAAATTCGAAACTAGAATCGATTTCAAAGAAATCATAAACAGTCTGGCCGCGCTCTTCTCTTTCCACTCATCCCTCCCCGTCTTAAAGAGCGAGTTGGGTTGGCTTTATTGAAGCCAAGCATCTGCTCAAAGTTCTTTTGCGAGAAATACAGGAAGAGGGTTACAGAGATTGATAAAGAGAGAAGATTGTAGCTGTTTGAATTTGTTAAGTGAATATGTATGTGGTTAAGAGAGACGGACGCCAAGAGGCTGTGCACTTCGACAAAATCACTGCACGGTTGAAGAAATTGAGTTATGGGCTCAGTACCGAGCACTGTGACATTGTTCTCGTCTCCCAGAAGGTCTGTGCTGGGGTTTACAAGGGGGTAACAACAAGCCAACTCGACGAATTGGCCGCCGAGACTGCTGCTGCTATGACTACCAATCACCCCGACTATGCTGTGGTAAAAACTATCTTGTCGGATTCCCCCCCTAAGATCATATCCACGAACTGGACTTGCTCTCTTTAATTGTGGACTTGTCGATGAATTGCATTCATAAGCGTATCCCTATATTGTTAATTTGTTAGTTTACCTTTATTTTTCTCGGAAGACTTGTACGTATTACATGTGGAATAGTTCTCATGATTTATGACACTTTATGCTTTTGTCTTCCACTTGTTCAGTTAGCTGCTCGAATTGCGGTTTCCAACCTGCACAAAAACACCAAGAAATCCTTTCAGAAACGTGAGTCATCTAGTGTATCTTTTGTTTATTTTTTTCATGATTGGTGCAGTTAAGATACTGATTAATGTTTTTATTTCATGAATCTTAGGGTTAAGGATATGTACTATCACATCAACGAGGGGTCTGGACTGAAGCCCCTTTGATCGCTGACGATGTTTATGAAATTGTCATGAAGGTATTTAACTTGCCCAGTGATCAAATTCCTGTTCTTCTACTTATTCGAAAGATCATTCAGCACATTAATGGAAGTGCCTCCTTTCCTTGCAGAATGCTATCCGTCTGGATAGTGAGATAATCTATGACAGGGACTTCGATTATGATTACTTTGGTTTTAAAACTTTAGAGAGATCTTACCTCTTGAAGGTTGGTGGAAAGGTTGTTGAAAGGCCACAACACATGCTAATGAGGGTTGCAGTAGGGATCCATAAGGAAGATATAGAAGCTGCTATTAAAACATATCATCTAATGTCTCAGCGCTGGTTCACTCATGCTTCTCCAACATTGTTTAATGCTGGAACACCAAGGCCACAAGTATGTACTCAATAGTGCGATCCACTTCAGTTGCTATATTTATCAATCAGTTGTTCGTCTTCCAAAATTTTACTATCTTTTAACTCAATTCCTTTTGTGGCAGTTGAGTAGCTGCTTCTTAATCTGTATGAAGGATGACAGCATAGAAGGCATATATGATACTCTGAAAGAGTGTGCTGTTATTAGCAAGTCGGCTGGTGGGATTGGTGTTTCTGTGCATAACATCCGTGCCACAAGCAGCTATATTCGTGGTACAAACGGGACTTCCAATGGTATTGTTCCAATGCTCAGGGTATTTAATGATACTGCTCGTTATGTAGATCAAGGAGGTGGAAGAGAAAAGGTGAATTTTCTAATTTGGATTTGTGGTACTGGTTTATTCCTAATTGCTTAGGTTTGGACACTAGTGTGTGAATTAGTTGTACTGATGTATCCATTATGGGTGCTAGGTGCTTTTGCTGTGTACTTGGAGCCTTGGCATGCTGACATATCAGAGTTTCTTAATCTAAGAAAGAATCATGGAAAGGTAAAACGTTGCATTTTGTCTTCAGCTGACTTGACATGCTAAATTGATTTGTAATATTTTGTGCTTCGTCTGACCTGCTGTTAACAAGTGCTACCATGATTGTCTGTACTGTAGGAAGAGCAACGTGCTCGTGATTTGTTCTATGGTCTTTGGGTTCCTGACTTGTTCATGGAAAGAGTTCAGAAGGATGATCATTGGTCCTTATTTTGCCCCAATGAGGCTCCTGGTCTTGCTGATTGTTGGGGGAAGGAGTTTGAGGCATTATACACCAAATATGAGAAAGATGTAAGGACATGGTTTCTATTCTCTTTACCCCATGTTATAAAGAACTTTTGTCATTATACAATGTCATTGACATCTATCTTAATTGTCTCTGTTCAGGGCAAGGCTAAGAAGGTTGTTAAAGCTCAGGCTCTTTGGTTTGAGATAATCACATCACAGAGTGAAACTGGCACCCCATACATGCTGTTCAAGGTGTGCAATCTAACATGTGCTGAACTTTTTTTTTTCCCGGCATATAATTGTCTCATCTGTGTAGGCTACATACTTTACTTAATAATAATGTTGGTTGGATCCTTTCCAATTTCAGGATTCTTGCAACAGAAAAAGTAATCAGCAGAATCTGGGGACCATTAAATCTTCCAACTTGTGTACTGAGATCATTGAATACACAAGCCCTACTGAAACCGCTGTCTGCAACTTAGCTTCTATCGCTCTTCCAAGATTTGTCAAGGAGAGAAGGTGAGTTCTTGATCTTAAATAATTACTTCTTGCAAACTTTGAGAAGCAATACTATCTCAGTTGATTTGGTGTGCTTTGATCAGCTTTTAACTTTACTATTGTGTTCTAGATGGTTCCCTCAGGGTCACAACCATCAAAACTTGCAGGAAGCAAAGATTCAGCTAATCGGTTCTTTGACTTTGACAAGTTAGCTGAGGTTTATCTCTTTTTCTGATTTTGTCTACTTTTTATTGCCTTTGGAGGTGTTGGTTATAATGATGGTGCTAGTAATGGCTTACCATTGCTTGGGATTCTGGAACAGATTACTGCCACAGTCACAACAAATCTGAATAAGATCATTGATGTCAATTACTATCCTGTTGAGACCGCAAAAAGGTCCAATATGAGGCATCGTCCCATTGGCATTGGAGTGCAAGGGCTCGCTGACACTTTTATATTGCTTGGGATGCCTTTTGAATCTCCTGAGGTAAAGTAGTAAACAGATGTCCCTTGATTTTGTTTGCCTATAGATAGGTCAGGAAAGTATTGACATAACTCTTGGGTTTCCATAGGCTGAGCAATTGAACAAAGACATATTTGAAACCATATACTATCATGCTTTGAGGGCTTCTTGTGACTTAGCTGCAAAAGAAGGTCCCTATGAAACATATCAAGGGAGTCCAGTGAGCAAGGTATGGCTTTACATCTATATGATTATAAATGTTTTATCTTTTCCTTTGAAGGTTTTCCAAGTTCTAGAAGTTATCTTTCTGATTTATTGGTTTATGATTGCTCTCATCTGTAATAATATTTCAAACGTAGGGAATTCTTCAACCTGATATGTGGAAAGTGACTCCCTCAAACAGGTGGGATTGGACTACCCTGGAAGAATATTGCCGAAAATGGTGTTAGAAATTCACTTCTCGTAGCTCCCATGCCTACTGCTTCCACAAGTCAGATTCTTGGTAACAATGAATGCTTTGAGCCGTACACTTCCAATATATACAGTCGAAGAGTACTGAGGTGGGGATGTTTGCATTTTACTCCCATATTTGCCATAAGTTTGTTTGTGTTGGCTGGTTAGAGATCCTAATGTTTTCTTATCTCGTCTTACTGTAGTGGTGAGTTTGTTGTGGTTAACAAGCATCTTCTTCATGACTTGACTGAAATGGGTCTCTGGTCACCTACTCTAAAGAACAATATCATAAATGAGAATGGTTCAGTGCAGAATCTACCTGAAGTTCCTGCAGATTTGAAGGCAATCTACAAGTATGTGGGTCTCCTTTTAATTCTTTTTTTCTTTATTAATACGTTAATCATTTTTGGTACCCCTTTCTCTTTGCTCAAATCGATTACTTGACCTCAGGACTGTGTGGGAGATTAAGCAGAAGGTACTGGTTAATATGGCAGCTGATCGTGGTTGCTACATTGATCAAAGCCAAAGCTTAAATATTCATATGGATAAACCAGACTATGGAAAGCTCACATCTTTGCACTTCCACGCATGGGGAAGGTATACAACATTTTTAGCCATGAAAGTATAAAATAGTGTCTCTGCTCTGCTCTTGTCCCTTCTGATGTTACTATTTATAATGTAATGTATTGTGTTCATGATTATTTGGGTTTGGGTTTACCTGCTGCTATTTCAAGTCCTTGCTACACATACTTATGAACTGAACCGCCTTTTTGGTGTTAAAAGGGTTTGAAGACGGGGATGTATATTTGAGGTCACGAGCTGCAGCAGATGCCATCAAGTTCACAGTTGACACTTCCCTGATCAAGGTGATCTGGTCTAATCCTTGATCAAACTTAAATTTACTTTTATAAGGATGTGAATTATATTGTATTGAATGTACGATAGGCTGATGTTGTAGTAATCTGAACCACAGTTATGGCTAACTTGCAAGATTTTCTTGATTGCAGAAGACTGAGACAAATAGTGAAGACGCGGTTGTAGATGATAACACAAAGAAGGCACAGATGGTTTGCTCTTTGACCAACCGAGATGAATGTATCTCTTGTGGAAGTTAAGAGCTTAGAACAAAAAACCAAACTTTTGTGCTTTCTTCTTGCTGACATCTTGAGGTGGCACACTAGTTTGCCTTGTAGTTTAGAGAATGCAATTATGAGAATCTTCTGCTTGCCAGTTGTATGTGTGCTGAAGTATTTAACTAGGTAAGCAACATGGTCGTTGCTTATGTGTGGCCTTTTAGAGTTAGAGTTTATTGTTAGTGTATAGTTTATTGAAGTTTACAGCTGTTTTTACCATATCAATGAAATACTTTGCGATGCAATTTGCTACTGATTGTAAACCAGTTGGCGTGCAAGAAACATAAGTTCATAACCAATTAGCTTGAAAACTCGAATATATTAGCCTAAAATTACTGAGGCTATGCGAAGTGCAGATGCATACGTCTCACAACCCTTGTTATTCCAAGAAATCGGTCTTTATAACCTCATTTGAAGAGCCAGAGGAAGACGAGTCTCAAAAATTGTAAGACCGTCACAAGAAAAAGCTGGTGGAAAAAAAGATGATGCCTTCTTTCACCACTTTAATACTTTTAGTTAGATTAATGTGTGCATTATCTTCCTAGGGAATTGAAATTTGTGAGACAAATCAACTTATTCTTTAAGGTTGGTTTTATTGCTTTTGATAAAAATGGACATTAATCGTGATTTTATCTCCACATATATTTTTTAAACCAATATATAATCATTCATAATAAGAACAACAAATATGATTACAACCTTAAGAACATCTAGGCAGCCAAATATTCACAATTAAGGTTCACAAACAAGAGATCTCAGAGCTGATAAGAAAATTATAACAAAGTAGATCTCATGAGCTATTACAGATGATGAGTGTCTAAATGAGCATGTTTTAGGGAGTATTTCATATGTTTAATCAACACTTTTCATGTTCATTTTTCCACTCTGGCTTGTTTTCCTCTAGTTTTGTGTTCATTGGTGTCTTACACATTTATTGTTTAAACAGGAGGAATAACATAGATAGGAGTAAAGTAGATGAAGAGAGGAACGCGTGGGGCGCAAACGGATCCAAAACAGAGAAACGAAGAAAAAAAGAAAAAAAAAAAAAACAAGAGATAAGAGGGAAGAAGAAGAAGAAAGGGAAGGAAGAAGAAGAAGAGAAGGAGGAGAAGGCTCACCTCCATTGAAGCTCTTCCTCAATCTCCCATGGCTATTTCTTCTCCCTTCTCTCTCTTTTGTGCTTTAATGGTTGTGTAGTTTCCTTGTAGCTTGGGATGGGGATTTTGCCCCAAAATCCCTAAAACCTCCATTGTTGAATCTTGAACTTATTTTTATGTTTTATTTTAGTCTTTGAGCTTAATGAAGATGATTATTGAGTGTTTATGACTTCTAAACTTGTTGCTCATGATTTGGGGATTTGTTAAGGGTTTTGCTCAATTTGTCTTCTATGTGTTAAATTGGTTGGTTTGGCCTACCGATTAGTTTAGCATTATTGTGGGATTCTATCAAAATGGTATTCAGAGATAGAATCCTAAACTGTTAGAGACTAAAACGGTGTACTCTGATTTCGATAATTTGAGAGATTAGACTACATTGTAACCTTAGTGGAACTTGAGCTTAGTGCTATCGATTGACCGGGGCTTAGCTGAATGAGAAGTCTCGATTAAATTGGTTAGGATTAGTAGGCCTAGATTAGGTTGCTAATTAATTAAGCGTTCCCGTGGTTTAGCTATGAGTTCGAGGTTCGACAATCGGTAGTAAGGGGAGGACGGGTGCAAATATCCATCCCGGGCTACACCTATCCTAGATAGTTAGTCTAGTGTTTATTGCTTTTCTTTATTTCTCCAATTACAACCCCAAAACCCAAAACCCATAATTTACATTTATGCACTTTTGTATATATCCTCTTGCACATTTACTAAGCTTATAATTAGCTAGATAGTTACGAAGTCCCTGTGGATACGACCTTGTTGTACTACAATGATTGGGTTCACTGCCCATAGTTAGCAAGATAGTTTCACCACTGTTTTGCCAACAAGTTTTTGGCGCCGTTGCCGGGGACTTCGGTCCAACTATCTGTTTATTATCTGTTTAGTTTCTGTGCATATTTTTCATTTCCTTTATTTCCCCTTTTGTGTATAAATTTGTGTTATTTTTTTTAGGAACCTATCTCTGATGGATGGTCTTGATGATCAAGCAGAAGATTGTTACGGCTACACCTCTGGAGCAACCTACGACCAATACATTGATTGTCAAGGGTGTGGATCCTTTCATATGTGCCCTCCTTGTGAGGATCTAATCTCAAGATCGGAGACTCTCATGGAGAACCGGTTCTTATCTGTCAATCCAAACCCCACTGAACAAGACATCAGTCGATGGATCAGGTGCCAAGAGAGTGGAGGAGACCAGAAGAGTGCTTATTGTTCTGAGATCATGGCAAGGGTAGATTCACCCACTCTGGAGGATCTTAGTGCTAGAATGAACACCATCGACATGAACCAGCTCATTACACTAGCTCGAAGGGAGCAACAACCAGAGAGTGAAATGGTCCATGAAGTGGAGCATCAGACTAAGGAAAAAGACCTCGACATGAACCAACTGAAGCTCTATTCCAAATTAATAGAGATGAACGCGATGATGGAAGGTCTACTAAACCTTGCATCGCAGCAACCGGAGAGCGAAATGGTTCATAAAGTGGATCACCTTACTGAGGACTTGAGTTGCTCTCTATCACCTCCCCCGTTCGAACCTGAGAAAACGTCATTCAACCATCTGCCTGAGTTCGAAGACAATCCATCAGAGGACCGCTTCCACCTTGACTTCATGGAGTCTCCTCCCTCTGAAGTCAACTACCATTATTTCCCCTCCTTCTCTGTGCTCCACCCAGAAGATGAGGATGGACACATCCTCAACCTTGAGGAGGAGGAGATGCCGCCTCTCCGAGCCATCAGAGGAGAGTGCTATAATCAACTTCAAGGAGCCACCTCCCTCTGAAGTTGATTTTCATCAAGGCTCTTCCCATGAGCCTCACCAAGAAGTTGAGGACATTTACATCCTCGAATTTGAGGAGGAGGAGGAGCCATCAAACTTTGATCTTCACTTGAAGGATCAAGGCCCCCACCTGTGCACTAATGAAGTTGGGTGGAAGCTCAACGTACACCCGCTAAGTGTGGAGGCCACCTTCCCATTTGATCCGGGACCAAAGATTGAAGACAAAGTCCGCTCCGGAGTTCTCCCTGCACCGCTCACTGAAGATAAGGATGTTTATATCCTTGAATTTGAAGATGAGGCTCCACCACAGTTTGATCCTCGTACCAAGGATCACCCACCTCAACACTTCCACCTGATGAACGATCGGTGGAGTTTACACTTTCACATCCTAAGTGTTGAGGCCACATTTCCTTTTGATCCGGGTCGTTCTTCATTGCTAGATGATGCCCGCCCAACCAACCGTTGAAGCCGACTTCAACGTTCATATTCGATCCCGGATGACTTCACGGTGGTATGGTCTAGCCAAAGACCTTAAAGAAGGGCCGCTTACCGGGAGGCAACCCGGATTTCATTTCGTGTCAAACTTTTTAATTCTGTTAGTTTCGATTTTGCATTGTTTTCAATAATGGGCTATGTTGGCATTCTTTGGACTTGCCTTTTACGCCCAATTGGTGGCGTCTGTGTTGTGAATATTTGGAAACAGTTAAGCCCCTCTGAAAAAGGGATAGAATTAGGAACACTTACAAAGGAACCTCTGGCGAAATTTTCCAAGAGAACCTTCATCTCCAACGATTAAAGGTAGCACCTCAACGACCCCTCCCACTTGCAATTGTGCGGGCACCCTATCTTCCTTCCGCATCTTATCGGGGAGTACTCGTTTCACCCTTCCTTTAATATTTGCCCACAACGACTTCACTATTTTTATTTTGTTTTTGGTTTTCGTTCTCCTTTGGTTTTGTTTTTGCTAACCCTTAACTCCAGTTGTAGTTTGCTTGCTTCTAGTGTTTTTATGCAGGTGCACCTTCCAGTCCACACCGCAACTAAGCTACGCTACTTGAGGCTGAAGCTCAAGTGTGGGGGAGTTCTACAAACTGATAGCAATAGCAATCTCAGGGGAGTACTAGTTTCTTTTAGTTTTCGTTCTCTCTTCTCTAATTTTGAATCTGCAAATCTGGGGATAACTGATGTGGTATAATGGTGTTTATGTCCCTTGCGTTTCCTCTTTTGCCTGCTTCCTGAAAAGGTCTTTTGAAACCTTCCCCGGTTTGTTTGGTGAACAATGAGGACATTGTTCAACTTAAGTGTGGGGGAGTGACCTTTCGGCGAATTGCGTGCTTAAATGTTAGATCTCTCTGCTTATCTTGATTGTCCAAAAAAAAAAAACTTGGACCCTTGTGTTGTGAGTTGTTCTCATTAAGAACAAATACTATTATGAGTTATGGGATAAATGCTTAAATTTTTCTTTTTGATTGCTTTTGAGGAGCATTTTACATGCGGTGTGGCCAAGTGATCTTATATGGTTGGATTTTATTGCTTTGGGGTTCCTTCTGTCTTCTTTCTTAGGGATTGCTAAGGGGTGCTTCTTCGTGAAAATCCTTTAAGGGACTTGTGAGACGCCATTGATAACCAACAATGAGAGTTGAGTGTTCTTAAATGCAAAGGCTTGATACCAAAATGTTATCCTCTCATCTCTTATGCAAAAGTGAAACAAATGCATAATCTATTTTTCCTTTTGTTTTCTTCTCAATGCCCATTCTTGAGAGAAGTTGGCCATGGTAAAAGCTCTCCAAGTTACCTAATCTTTAGAACTTTGAAGCACTCTGGATCATACCCCGAAACTCTAGTTTTTGTTTTTCCCCTAAGTACACCCATGCCACCACTAAGAGATGGTTCACACTCCTCAAAGGTTTTAATCACTTTTTGCTTCTTCTCTTATCCTACAATTCATGTTAGTATTTGTTAGTATTGAGCATTCCTTACTTGCTTGGGGGCTTGGTTTTGCTTGAGGACAAGCAAAAAGGTAAGTGTGGGGGGTGTGATGAGTGTCTAAATGAGCATGTTTTAGGGGAGTATTTCATATGTTTAATCAACACTTTTCATGCTCATTTCTCCACTCTGGCTTGTTTTCCTCTAGTTTTGTGTTTCATTGGTGTCTTACACATTTATTGTTTAAACAGAGGAATAACATAGATAGGAGTAAAGTATATGAAGAGAGGAACGCGTGGGCGCAAACGGATCCAAATCGGAGTTAAAACGAAGAAGATACAGCGTTTTGAAGTTAGCCTGACTCCGACCGACCTTAGGACCGACCTTGCAAGGTCGGTCGGGTCGAAATTTGCCCAGATTTGCGGCCAGAAATCAGATTTTAAAAAGGAGACAAAGGAGGAAAGAGGAGGAATCGACACAGAACAGGAGAAGAGAAACGACGGAAAAACAAGAGAAAAAGGGAAGAAGAAGAAGAAAGGGAAGAAGAAGAAGAAGAGAAGAAGGAGGAGAAGGCTCACCTCCATTGAAGCTCTTCCTCAATCTCCCATGGCTATTTCTTCTCCCTTCTCTCTCTTTTGTGCTTTAATGGTTGTGTAGTTTCCTTGTAGCTTGGGATGAGGATTTTGCCCCAAATCCCTAAAAACCTCCATTGTTGAATCTTGAACTTATTTTTATGTTTTATTTTAGTCTTTGAGCTTAATGAAGATGATTATTGAGTGTTTATGACTTCTAAACTTGTTGCTCATGATTTGGGGATTTGTTAAGGGTTTTGCTCAATTTGTCTTCTATGTGTTAAATTGGTTGGTTTGGCCTACCGATTAGTTTAGCATTATTGTGGGATTCTATCAAAATGGTATTCAGAGATAGAATCCTAAACTGTTAGAGACTAAAACGGTGTACTCTGATTTCGATAATTTTGAGATTAGACTACATTGTAACCTTAGTGGAACTTGAGCTTAGTGCTATCGATTGACCCGGGGCTTAGCTGAATGAGAAGTCTCGATTAAATTGGTTAGGATTAGTAGGCCTAGATTAGGTTGCTAATTAATTAAGCGTTCCCGTGGTTTAGCTATGAGTTCGAGGTTCGACAATCGGTAGTAAGGGGAGGACGGGTGCAAATATCCATCCCGGGCTACACCTATCCTAGATAGTTAGTTTAGTGTTTATTGCTTTTCTTTATTTCTCCAATTACAAACCCAAAACCCAAAACCCATAATTTACATTTATGCACTTTTGTATATATCCTCTTGCACATTTACTAAGCTTATAATATGAAGTACGAAGTCCCTGTGGATACGACCTTGTTGTACTACAATGATTGGGTTCACTGCCCATAGTTAGCAAGATAGTTTCACCACTGTTTTGCCCAACAACAGAGTAGAAGGATGAGCCAAGATCCCCATTCTCTGTAGTAGATAAGGACCGATCACTAGCAAAACCAACACTAGAGGATAGGGAACCACCCACCCGGGGACAACCATCAACTAATTAATGAACTAAGCTAACACCCAAAACTGACCAAAATAATATGATAAAGCGCAAGACATAGTCATTAGGGATGACAATTTCAGACGGATACCCGCTAAGCTGATCCACCTGATTTAAATAAATGGATGAAATTTGAAATAAACGGATGATGGATTGAGTGACGGATGATTGGGTAACGATGAATTCGGGTGAAAAAATTCATCCATCGCCGATCCGTCATTCGTTTATCATCCAACCCGTCATCCGTTTAAAGTTACACTTGTTTTATTTCAAATGACCAAACAGACTCTAAATAATTTTAAAAAAACACTTTTGTAGACTTATAATTTGTCATTTATATTTATTTTCTCTCTCATACACCCATAACTTGATACTTTGTATGTTTATTTTCTTTCTTGATCAGTAAGGAACTTAATACTTTAAATGTTTACTTTATTTGTTGATTGTAGTATAATACATTTATTATGTTGGACAAAGTTTTTTAATAATAGAGGGAAATTATACCTTTATCAATACAATTTTTTAATATTCGTTACAATAAAATCTTTGTTGTTATGATATAAAAAATGTTTCACCTGATTATCACCTGATCAACCCGAATCACTCACTGATGACGGATGTACAAATAATGGATGAAACATAAACGTGGGCGGATGGACGGAGGGACGGATGATGGATGATACATGCGAGTGACAGATGCAGGTCATGCTTCATCCAACAAGAACTCAATTCTTTACATCCCTAATAGCCACCACAGACTAAACCAAATTATCAAACAAAACCAAGTGGATACAAGGAATTCGAAAGATAGGATCAAAAGACACCCTTTAAGAACCAAATACTAACTACCCCAGGGAAGCGACATGATAAAGGGTTGTGCTTCTGAAGGGCCGCAGAGCCTCCAACCATTCTTCTCATTGAGGCTGAAGAAGATCCCACCTTCTCCTCTACCGAATGGGGAAGATTAAATTGATGGACTGGCTGAATCCTGGAGGGGGTAGAAGCTCATTAAGTGGGGTTGGTTAACTGATGGTCAAAACTATACTTACCTAACCTGCTAAACGTACAAGGGAAACTAAGCTGCACGCTGGACTCTAGAGGTCCTTTTCTAAGATCAGACCACCTTACCCCTGAGAGACCTGTACCCCGATTAATGTTGATTGAAATACCCCAAACCTTGATATGTGGTTTAAATATCAAATTATGGTATGTAAAGGCTAAAAAGTGCCTTAGTAACATCAGTGAACAATTTAAACCATAATAAATGCAATAAAGCATTAAGACACAGTTTGAGCAAAAACATGCTCTAAGCTATGAGTGAACTTGGTTAGGACCCAAAGAGCCTACCAAGACTTGATAACATTTAATTATGATTTAATAAGGCTAAACAAGTCCTTAGGAAACTTTGGTAGACAATGAAACCAAACAAAACACAAGGTAATACCTTAAAGTCAATATGAGCAAAAATGTGCTCTAAGCTTGGGATGAATGTGTATAAGACCTAATGGTCATACCTATACCTTATTTATATGTTAATGAACATATTAAATCAATTACTAAAGAAAACCAAGCTTGAAAACAAGTTAAAACACAAAATGTGCTTTAAGGAGTCTTAAAGCACGTTTTTGAAAAATTGTCTTGTAAATGAGTTTTGAATGGCTAAATGTCCATCATTACTCTTTAATTAACATGTGTACTATATAGTATCACATTTGGGTGGCCATATTAGTGGGAAATCAAAAATTTCACTTCTATGTGCCTTGTATTTGTGAATAGTAATTTTTACAAGCTAGTATATAACATATGTTATGTTAAGTAATTAAATTGACAAACAAAGACTAAAATACCCTTGTTATATTAAAGGGGGCCGGTTTTTGTAGTGAGGAGTCACCAAGTATGTTAACTTGTTAAGTAAATAAATGTGACTCATAGTTACTATTTGCTTTAAGACTTAAATATCTTCAAAAGTAAGTTCTATCTTCATTCTCCCTTCCTTTCCTTCATTTCCCACGGTTCCAACTCCTTCTCCCTCTCTTCTTCTTGTTCTCTCTCGGTGATATATCACCACCACCATGGAAGTCCATCTTTGACCACATGTAAAACCTAGCTCACTTAACCAAATCAAAAACAAACACCACCATTCTCTTAGTTAAGCCAAGCTCTACAATCTTGTCTCTTCAAAACTTCAAGACCTCCATTTCGGTGCCAAGAGAAACCACCATGGGAGGAGCTTGAGCTCATCTTTTCACATATTCTTGTTCTCCTTTGCTTCAAGGTAAGGAAACTCAAAGAAAATCCATGTTTCCTCCATGTTTTTTGTTGTCCGAAAATTCACCATTAATGGAGCTCTTATATTGCCTTGTTCTAGCTTCATTTGAATCTTCCAAGGGCTAGGAGGAGTCCTCTCTTGATACTTATTCAAGTTCTCTTCCATTCCAAGGTAAAACAATTACCTTAATGTGTTAAAACAATATGTGTAACTAGGGTTTACAATGAGATGAAGCATAATGCTTGAATACTCATCCTATTGTTTGTATAATGTTTGGTAGTTGGCAAGGAACCAAATGCCTTACCGGTTTCACAAGGAACAGGAAAGAAATTTGTGAGGAAAAGAGGTAAACAAGCTATCTCAATGTAGTTTAAATGCCTTAGGAAAATGAGCTTGATTTGCTTAATAAAATACCTAAGGAGCCAATGGCAAATGAGCTAGTAAAATGTTCTCAAGGAGACTAGTAAAAGAACATATGTTTTGGTGTATGTATTTGCAGGTCAAAGGCATTGTTTATGTGGGAAATTCAGTGTTTAAGGATTATGCAATTTAAGGGCCTAAGAGCCATGTTATTTAAGGGCCTAAGTGCCAAGCAATTTAAGTTATGCACTATATTGTGATGTAGTGCTTAATGTGTGAAGTTTGTGTATAAAAATGTGTTTGATGGATTTTAGGTGTTTTGAATGAAATAAGGTAAAAACCTAAGTGTTTGGATGTGAGTATATACAAGAGAAGCTATGGCCAAATTTGGGAAAATGTGTGAGAAGTTCTAAGTGTTTTAAGTGGTTTTGGTGAACTAGGAAGTGTTATAGGTGAATAAATGTTTACTTGAGAAGAAAACATGTGTTAAGGTGATTTAGAGTGATGCAAGGATTTAGGTGTTGTCTTGGAAGTTCTAGGAATTCAATGGGTGTTTTGTGAATGTATTAAAGTCTTGGAGAAGTTGTTTAAGGTTTAGGTAAGGTTGGTGCTCAAGGAATAAGTGATGTTTGGGTATGATGTGAAAAAGGAGGTTTAGTTAGTAAGAAAAGAAGTTGAGAGGTGATGATAAGGTGTAGGGGAAACACCTTGGTATTGTGGTCATTATAGGTGAAATGCCACCTAGAAATCATAAGGAGAAAACATGGTAAGTGTTAGGAATTTTGTGGAGATATAAGTAAAGGTTTAAGGAATTAGGAAAATAGTTTTGTGAGTGTTTAAGAATATCTTAAGGGTGTGTTTGAAGTGCCAAATGATGTTAGACACATTAAGAGGCCTTAGGAGAAGTTTGGTGAAGAATTGGCAAAGTTTTGGTAAGTTTAGAAGGCGACCGACCCAGGGGCCGACCCAGTTTTTGGGTCGGTCGAGCCTCTGTTAGATGTTAGGAATGTGTTCGGTAATGGTCCGACCCAGAACGGTGGGTCGGACATGGGTCGGTCGGTCAAGTTTCAAAGGCGGAAAAATGTTCGCACATGGACCGACCCAGAACGGTGGGTCGGACGTGGGTCGGACAGGCGTGTTTGTAAGGAAGTAAAAGGGGTCTGTAATGGACCGACCCAGCTGTGGGTCGGTCGGTGGGTCGGTCGGACCAAAAACATGGTTTAAGGTTATGAAATGATATGTGATGATGGGATTGGTAGGTAATGATGTTATAAGGTTGAGGACATGTTAGGGGAGTTTTTAATGACACCTAAGTGGGTTAAAAGTTGTATTAAATGTGAGAGTAAAACAAGTAAAATGTTAAGTTATGTAACTAAGTTAACGGGGAAAAAAAATTAAGCATTGACATTAAATGATCAAGCAAACCCCGATGTTAATGAAAACACGTGTGATGTTAACAGTTGTTCGAGAATTGCTCGAGGAACATAAATGGACAGGATAAGTGGACTCCGGTGACAGGTATGGTTTTCTTGCACCTGCGTCCTACCGGATTACACCGGCTTGTATGCCAATGTGTTTTTCTGTTGTTTGCCACGTTGTAAGATTAACATGTAATGAGTTTACAGTAATTCATTTATTGGCGTGTACAACTCCGATACCAATTAACCTCGGAAGTGTTAACTTTAGTTAACTGAGTCTAGGGTCACATGAGAGTTCGGTATTCGGGGTAAACGACCCGTACCATGGGACGTACTAACCACGGCTATGCGTGCGTTAATTGTGTGATATGTGTATGTGAATGTAGGGATCTCCCTTGTATGTTTAACCCAGTTGTATACGGTTTGAGTTGTTATGTGACAGGCTCCATAGTGGGGTTCTAAGTATTGTCTAAAGTAAGTTTGTACTAACAGTAGTGAGGATCCGGTTTGGCCGTCGCGCGTTGTTTGGGAGAGGGTATCCTTCCTAGCTTTACCCTTCTCTTTGTTATGGTTGTTTCCCTCACGGGTTATGATCTCCCATTAGCTTACTCCAAAGCTTAGCTATTCTGACTTATGATCAGTTTAGGGGGAACATGTGTTTGTGTGGTGTGTTCGGGCCTCCAAACCCGAACCGCCTTAACTTAAGTTACTCGTCCAACTATTAGGACGGTAATGAGTGTTGTTGTTATTGTATAACGAGCTTATCATGAGACTGGCAACATTCTCTAGGCTCACCAGTGTATAAACAATGTTTGGGTCGGTTCCTAAGCGAACCATTCCCGTTGTGTTATGTGTTTTGTTGTGATGCAGTATTCATTGCGGTATTAGGTTGTGCACGTAGAAACGTGCAAAGTGTTGTTAAGTGTTGTATGTAGTGTATGTTGTAGGTTGTATAATGTGAAGTGTGTTGTATAATGTGAAGTGTGTTGTATAATGTGAAGTGTGTTGTATAATGTGAAGTGTGTTGTATAATGTGAAGTGTGTTGTATAATGTGAAGTGTGTTGTATAATGTGGAGTGTGTGGATCATGGATATGATTCCCCGTTTGTGATAAGAGGCGTTTAAGGATAACCCGATTTAAGGGTATGTGTCGTCTATTAAGGAAGTAGCTCCGTTGGAGGAGAAACACTCTAGGGATGATGAATACCATGGGTGACTCATTAAGTAAGGATATATTATCCGTTTGTTGAGCCCGTTGAGGCGAATGTTATGAGATGTGTGTTCGTTGTTACATGTATGATTAAAATATAATCAACCGCATGTTAAGACGACAATTAGTTTGTGCGTGGCCCGATAGCATGTGGGCTGCGGGATTACCATACCAGCAAGGTGCTGAGCCCCTTGGGGCCACCCCTTTCTCTTC
The DNA here is from genome assembly GCA_023374045.1 of Limonium bicolor. Lineage (NCBI taxonomy): Eukaryota > Viridiplantae > Streptophyta > Magnoliopsida > Caryophyllales > Plumbaginaceae > Limonium > Limonium bicolor. Next base: position 501,214,124 of record CM041776.1, read on the forward strand.
TTTTCCTATTTCAGGTACGAAGTGCTGGAAGCCGTTCGAGAGTAGGACGGGTAGTCATTGTACATGGGTAAACATTCAAGTGTATATAAACAGTAGGAGTAGTAAGACCGATATTGTTGTCGGCGTCAGTTTGTAAATACTCGGTATAGTTAAAGGTGTATGTTGTTGTTGTTTGTTGTTATGGAAAGGGTTAATAATGTACAGTCGCTCGGGAATTTAGCCCATCAGACCGGTACAATGTGTATGTATTAGCCTTGTTAGCCACGTGGGTGGCTAACGGCGTGTAACACCAACAAGTTAAGTAATGTGATGAGGTTGTTCTTCCGCTGCAGTTTGTTGTAAGTATGTTAATGTTGGATGGGGTGTTACATTATGAAACCGATTGAAGACCACTCATTTTTATCGTTGACGGGCCTAGGGGCTGGTTTTGTTGAGCAGGTCAGAGGCTACCCCGCTATGTAACACCCCTGCCGCTAATCCAACCATTAACTCCTAACCCGTCTCAATTACCATCATTAAGCAGCGGAAACCAAACTACCAACAACGGGTATTACAATGCCGTTAGTCACCCACGTGACTAACAAGGCCAAATCCAATACTATACAACAATCAATACAATATCAGTCTGATGGGTTATTATACTGAGTATACTATCCAACAATACATTCCAATTCCTTAATCAAATCTCAATTCAAACACAACCTCAAATCCATATTATACAAATACAATATCCATTCAACACTATACCGAGTTTCTATAATCATCAAGATGCCGGTAACAATTCGAGCTTACAAGTCAACATTTCAAATAATTACAACATTCCTAAACCAACTACCCTTGCTTATATAGCAACCCCGTCTTACACTCTCGGACGGTGATCGGCTTACATGTACCTGGAAAATAAAAACGGTGCCCCTAGGGGCTCAGCAAAATTGCTGCATATGAAATTCGTATACCCCGCATGCTAACGGGGGTACGCCGACTACTTTGGTCGAGAACATGCGATTCATTTTAATTCAATCAACATGCTAGACAACATACATTATATATGTACATTAACACAAGTACTCACATTCAACCAATGAATACAATCACACTAACACAATAAGTTTGTTAGTTAGGATTACTTAATCTTAGGCCTTGAGGGTTTCTATCCCACTAACTCAGTTCCCTCATTGTCTTACCCACTCTCTTGGGTTACTCTTACTCTCAATCTCAAACAAGTTTTACAACACTCAATCTCAAGGCTCAATACTCAAGTTACCAACTCAACTCTCAACTCTCTCAAGTTTCAACTCAATACTTAATTCTCTACCTCAATCAAATTCTCAAATCAAATACTCAAACCAATTTCTCAATACTCAAAGGCATCCTTTAAGTCTTTGCCCACGACCTCCGGGCATAGTCATACACAAGACTCACCACCGGGCTTACAAATACAAATGGAGCTATACGATTAGCTCCTCAAATTCTCAAATGTCCGGTTCTCTACCGGACTACTCAAATTCCCAAAACTCCTCTATCGGAGTTATTTCATAATCTCATGGATTAGCCTAGAAGTATCTCTCTCGATAGCATCTATTAGCTTAGGGAACTTCTCAATGTCTAGTATTCTTAGATTTAAGGTTTTACCCAACTTATCGAATACTCTCATGTTCGGGACATTGTTCATTTTAGTCGGATCCTCTCATTATGGGTCGACTATCGTTCTAAGGGGTTTGGTGATCCCTTACCATACTTTACTTTTCTCAAGGTTCACATCTTGAACATTTATCAATCCTCTAAATAGAGGTTCATTATATACTTCCACTATTATTTGTTTTGTGGATTAAATCAATTCGGTTCTCTAACTGTTATTGAAATACCCCTAATTAAATTAAACATTGATTAAACATTTAATCAATTAACTTAAGACCTAAACATGCCTTAAAACCAATTTAAAAACAGCAATGGTCAACATAAAGCAGATTTTGCACCCTTTGACCATTTAGGGTAAATATATTCCCAAATGAACTCCTTATGACCTAAAATTTTTTCCTAAGCATATTAACACATAAATGAATGTACTAAAAGTATTGGACAACACTCCAAAGTAAAGAACAAGCATTAACATGCTTAAAAGTCACTTAGGGCAAAAATGTGCTCTAAGAAGTTTTAAAGGTCATGTGACCTCCATTTGATTCCAAATCAAATTCATAAGCTTAGTAATCATGTAATGGGTGTAATTAATCAATTACCAAAGAAAAAAAGCTTAAAAAAGCTTTAACACAAAATTTGCACTAAGCTTCCTTAAAGCATATTTTTGTGAGATTGTCTTCAAAATGAGTATTGTTTGACTTTAGGGTCTTGAATACCCTTAAATATACTAATGTGACATAATGTACCACATTATAATGTATAATTCAAAGTTTTCCAAAAAAATCAAAAACATGTGCCTTGATGGTGAATACTACCCAAAATAGCACCTATTTTCCTAATCTAGTCAATGGTCAAACTTTCTTCTTTGACCTTGACCAAGTGTTGCCGTTAACTAAGGGGTTTCTTCCCATCTAATTTCCGGCTACATATATATATATATATATATATATTATGACTCATCAAGTTGCTTTTATAAAGTAAAGATAATTACCTATTTTATGACAATAAATTAAATAACTCACCTGTCCACCTATTATTTCCACCTTCCCTCATTCCATCGCCTGCTTGGGTTGTTATCCTTATCCATTTGAAGGCTCAAATACCTATTAAGAGTCAGCAAGTACTACTAATAAAATAAAAGTTCTATGACATGTCTACACATAATATATTATAGCCAAAACCAACTTGTTCTTCCTACCATAACTACCACTTACTTCCGCCAGTTTTATAACCTTTCTTCAGCCATGGGAAACCTTCTTAAATATCTATACATGAGTCATCCAAGACCATTGACCAATTAGGACTTATCCCTTTATAAACTAAAATTTCTTCTTTCTTCACTTTCCTCCCAGCCGAGAGTTCCAACAGCAAAACCCTCTCTTTTACGGCTCTTCCACCGTAAGTACTCACCAACTTCAATGGAAGATCCCTCTTAATCTAGGTAAGCTCATGATGCATGGTTATGCTCATTCTTTTCATTTCTTTCTCCTCTTTCCAATGAGCTCATCCACTCTTATTTCTATCCAGCCTATTGGTGTGAGTTGAAGCAGGAAGTAGTACTTGTTCTCGGCTGGAAAACCAAGAGGAGGAGGGAACCAAGTTATGTTATTTTCTAAGGTAAAAATCAAACTTTAAGCTAGCCTAATTTCTATCTTCATTACCAGTTTTGTTCCCCCATTTTCTTAGCTCATTTGCTTCATTTTACATGCTTTTTCAGTTCATGTAACAACACCTACAAGAACTAGCAAGATTCAAGTCAAAGGACCTTGTTTAAGTCCATTTCGGTAAGGGAAAAACTCACCCTTGCCTTACCTTGTTCCCACCGGTTATATGCCATGATTAAGATGGTGTTTTAACAACTTAAATTGCCTCCTAAATACAGGCAGTAACAACCCTCCCAAAGGCTATAATATTAAGGTAAATGTCATGCTTTATATTAAGCTTTAACTAGCTTTTAATGATCTCCATGTCATAGGACTAATCCTAATCTTTTCCCTTGCATAAATGGTGCCGCATGGGTGCTGATATACCTTGGGAACAATCTACACAAAAGTGAAGAAGTGAAGCCTAAGAGATAAAATAGCAAAGTAAGAAAATCTACCATTAAAATGTTATAATGATCAAGCTTATGTGTTGGTTAAATTCAAAAACTAATCTAAGCATTTTATTCAAATCAGTCGTGAGCATTTGGAGGCCTTGGCTGGTTTTGTTTGCTTGAAACCAATGTAAGAACACTAAACTCTTATATTGTATAGTTTTTATGTCATTATGTTATTTAAAAACTAAAGCCGAGAGCACAAGGAGCTTAAAATGGCTAAACTATACATTATAATGTCTTATGACATTTTTAGTTGGTCATATAAGGTTTAGATGACATAATATGTCATATGAATTAATTAAATAAATTTTAGAAAACCTTAGGAGAAAACTATATAACAAGCCGTAACAATATAGTATTTTATGACATTTATGTGTAACATTTATTATGTGTTATATGTTGTAATAAGGCCATGCTTTAGGCCATTTAATTTAATTGCTATACTAAGTTAAAAATGAATTTAAAATAAAAATAAACATTACCGAATATCATTTGGGGTTAATTTGTAATTATAATAAAATTTTAGAGGCTGAATATTAATATAGCCGAAAACTATATATTAAAAGCTTATTTTATAAATTTTGTTAAGATTTATAAAGTTTGGGGTCAATTGGTAATTTTGAGAAAATTCTAGTCAAAACCGGAATTAAGTAAACCTCTGGTCAAACTGGTAGTAAATGGGTCAACATTGACCAAGTTAAAAGCCTTACCAAAAATAATTACATAAGTGATTAAATTATGACTTTCTATTAAAATCATAAGTTATATAACAATTTATAAAACTATTGGGGTATAGTTGGTGATTACCAAAAATAATGGGTTAATATGGTTAATATAATAGTTTATATCATTAATATAAAGTTTGGGAATTTTTGGAGTTATATAAATGATTTTATAAAAAAAGTGTATAATATATATAGTTTTGTGACATTTACAAAGTATATAATATAAAGTGTGGCTAATATGTAAATAAGGAAATGTGTGTGGGGCGGAAACAGGAATTAGAAACAGTTATGGGTCTGTTTAAATATAATGTGATATAAAACTATAGGTTATACAAATTATAAATGTTAAAACAATATAGTATAACCTATATGTAACATTATATAATATGTGGGGTAAATGTGCAAATATAGAAAGTATATGGTGTTGGAAAATGAACGTTACTAACGGCCACTCGTTTATTGATGTTGTTGTGACATATTGTGTTGTGTGCTAATGTGTGTGAAATGTAGTGAACGCCTTAACTGTTTATTTTACCGACATTCATGTGTTTACTGCTTTTTATATTTGTACACCGGTAAAGCATGTAACGAACCTAATAATGGCTACCATGACTATTAAGTGACCAATAGGGTCCAGGCCTGGCATACTCAGCGTTTATCGCTGAGCCTTTATGGCATATGTGCAGGTGATGGCTACCGTCGAAGCCGAAGAGCGGGACCCGGGTAGTTAGAGTTTATTTACCGTACGAGATATCTCAATGTATTAGGATCTTTTTGTAACACTCCTAATCCTAAACCTGTAATAACGTCGTAAGTCGTAGCATAATAAATAATAATTCGCAGCGGAAAATAAAACTATCTACCTTGGTGTTACACGCCGTTACTCACCCTTGTGAGTAACAAGGCATCCTTACTCCTTCCAACACTTCAACTCCTCACGCTGTGATGAACAGATACTGAGCACTCTAATTATTACAAACCAAATCCAAACTAAATGAGCAACTAACTGAATACAACAACCTCCTTAATACAACACATAACAAACTTAAAGAGTTCTTTATTAAAACCCATCTGCTACCCTGTGCCCCGCACCCCGTCTTGTGTCTTCTTCAGTAACCTGAAATGTTTTGCCCATTGAAGGGCTCAGCAATCGAAATGCTGGTATGCTAAATGTAGTCCTAAGTCATCTAGATTCCTTAAGTCATTTTAGCCATCTTGATATTAGATTCTTTACATGAAGTACTGGTTTACAACAATAACAATAATAACTGTAAATGCTAAACAAACACATAACAGTTCACCTGCAAATCACATCACATAATAGTAAAAAACAACCAGATACTCAATCACCAATAATCCATAAAAATAACCAAAAAAGATACGCGTAGTAATTAACTGTACTTGTTAGTTGGCCACCTGGCCCTTATCCTTTAAACCAATCACTTAACCTTTTCCAATTAACTTCCACCTCAGGCGTCATGTTAAGACAACCCTTAATAACTTATCAATGGATAGTATGTCCCCAATGTTCCAAAGGAACCGTTACCAGCTGACCTTATGGCCCTGGATAATATATTGACCGATCCGGTCGAACCTGTGCACCAACAACAGTGCCCTCCGCCATCGTCGAATGTGGACAATGGATTCCCTTGAGTGACTCCCCATTGAAGTCTCTCATAGTGATCACGATGCGCAACCAGAAAGTCAAAACAGTCTGGATTCCTCTCTTTATAAATTAGCCCTTTAGTCAGTGATACAATATCCAATCCTTGAGTTAAGACTATAACAGTTGACCATCAGTTAGGTTTATTAATACCTAAAGGTCAGTTAGCCTTGTTCCAGTTTAGATGTATAAACTTCCAATCATAAGACGTTCGCGTAAAAATAAAACGCAGTGGTGTCGAGCAATACAGTATACAATATCATATACAAAAATCACAGATATCGCTCTTAACAATTTAAACACACAACGTCTGGACCTCAGGAAAATCCTTAGGACATTCAGACCACACAATTAACATACCGTTCACCGGGATAACAACTAGCTTGACAATTCACGCTCTAGTAATTCCTTCCCGTACGCTGTTATATATACATGCAATACCGGGTATTATTATTACAACCATTCACTAAATATTACAGTAATGTCACTGTAGAGTTTATACTCGTAGTATACTAACTCTGTATGTTCTTTATTTCTCCCTGTTACTTAACAGTGGTTATAGGTAGTTCATCACTTCATTATTTTATGTAATACTACATGTGATAATGGATTTCCTTTGTGTTTTACATCTTTATTCCATTAATCATATATCCATAATTATTTCCACTTAGTCCATATATCAATATCATTTGGTTATTTTTATTATAACCACAATTATTTTATAAACCTTACATTATACTCCATAATATAACATAATACATTATGTTACTTAGTTTTAATTCCTTTCTTTATTAAATCACAAAACCATCCTTATAAATTCGGTAATTACTTAATGAACACCTAACTTTTATAATTCACCAAATGACCACTTAACTTTCGGTATTTATAAAATGAATATGCTAATCTTTATAAATTACTAAGTAACCATATAACTTTTATAATTTACTAATTATCCTTATTAACTTTCGGAATTTGCAAGGCAAATATATTAATTTTTATAAATTACCAAATGACCACAATTATTTTCGGTCTTAACATATAATTCTCTTATATTCACATTTTAATCCCAAAACTTTATATAAGTTACATATTAACTTATAAACTATAGTTTTAATATTTAATTTCCTAAAATAACCAAGTGGACACTTATATTTTCATAAACCACCTATTCGCCCCCTTTTTAATTTGATTTCACATATATCTTTTATAAATTACATATTCACCCCAAAACTTATATAAAATTAATATTTTATGTCATAAATCCTTTTAACCCAAAGTTTTTGGTCAACACTTTGACCAAGACTTAATTTCATAATTAATACTTTAATATACCCATAAATTCATATGTACTCTTGGTTTTATCCCAAACTTTCCAATAATTACAAAATAGCCCCAAAACTTTATAAATTGTTATCATAATTATACCAAACAACTCCTTAAACTCTCGGCTTTTATTATTTGTACACCAAACTTTTCAAAATTTACATTTTAGCCATATAACTTATTAAACTAGCCATTTAAATACTTGTAGCTATTTTTAATATTCCCAAAATTTATAATATAAGTTAATACACTTATATATATTTCAAAAATCACCAATATACTCATATCATTCTCGGCTTTAATATATATTTACTATATGGTTTTAAAACTTGATTTAAACCTTATAATATATACATATAAATGTATATAAGCCATATAACGCTCCTAAAAATTATGCTAATGACTTAGAATGATTATAAACTCAAAATAGAACATTTTATTCCTAGACAATTCGGTTTTTATATATATATGCATCTTAATTAATTTTTGTGACACCAATTTATACTGGGTTGCTATTCGCAGTACAAAATTACTAATCATCGCAGTACAAAATTTTTTTAATTCATATTGACGTTGTACACATGTAATAATGTCGTATTGTAACTCTTGTTTTTTTTTAAAATTATTTCTTGAGCGTAAACAGTAAAAAACACTCCGACTGTTACAAAACATTATAAACCCGTATAAAAGACGTAAAAACCGTTTTTAATCGCATTTAAACGTTATAATTGTGACTCCACATAAGTTAATTACATTTTATGTTGTGTTTGACTAAATTACAAACATTGTTACACTTTCAGAACGTTGTATTGAAATCGCAGTTGAAAACGTCAATTTCGAGTAAAAAACGCTCGTACTATATATAGCGGAACCTCCCTTATTTTCTTCATTTCTCTCTTACTCACTCTCTCTCCTCTCTCTCTCTTCCTTAAGAAGCTCTCTTCTGTCTGCCGGAGCCGCCACCGGCGCCGCCACCTGCCGCCGCCAACCACCGCCGGACCACCGCCGGAAAAATTTTCCGGTGAGTTTTTCAAAATTTTTTTTTTGCATCTTATAGATTTGGGTGTCCTGAGTATGAATTTGGTGTTAGTTTTTTGAAATTCAACATCATTTGAGCTAGATCTAGCATGAAAAATTCGTAGGAAACTTGAAAATTTTGAAAAAAAAAAATACAGGGCCGAGCCCTGGTGCGGCTCGACCTGTAGCTGGGCGAGGACCTGGGCTTCTCGGCTCGGGGTTGTGCGAGGATCTGGGCGACTCGGCTCGGGGTTGGGCGAGGAGGCGCGCTACTCGGACTAGAGCAAGGCGAGAAGCACTGCGGCTCGCGGTGCGGTTCTCCAGCGACGACGAGGGCCGCGAGTTTGTGGGCGGCTCGGTATGGTCAGGTGCGAGGACCGTGGGTGCTCGCTGCCAGGGAAGTAGAGGACCACCAGTCCTCTTGTTGGAGACGGGCGAGTAGCAGGGCTACTCGACCCATTTTTTTTTTTTTATAATTTTAAATGTTTTAATTTGTTATTTTTTTGAATTCTAACTAATATTGTGAATGATTTATAAATATTTGAATTTTTTTGAATTCTAACTAATATTTAATGTTATAAATTTTAAATTTTTAAATTTGTTATTTTTTGAATTCTAACTAATATTGTGAATGATTTATAAATATTTGAATTTTTAAATGTTTTAATTTGTTATTTTGTTGAATTCTAACTAATATTGTGAATGATTTATTAATATTTGAATTTTTTTTGAATTGTAATATTGTGAATGATATGATTATAATGTTTGAATTTTTATGTTATGAATGAGGAATATAACTGTGTGATATTCGTATGCAGTGATGGATCGTCTGAAAAAAGCAGTGAGACATGTCACGAAGAGGAAGAATAAAGACCGGGGTGTGCAGCAGGCGATGACGGCCTCGTACCGTCGTCGTGCACATGCTCCTGGTGAAGGGCCGAGTAATCCTGCCCCCCGCATGGAAGCAGCACGCCATTCATCTTTCCATCCGGGTCAATCTTCCAACGACCCGGCGTTTCAAGTACCAGCACCACCAATGGTAGCGGAGGATGACTCGGCGGTGTTCAATATACCGAGGAGACGCATGCCAGTGTTGTCATCATCCAGTAGTGCTTTTTCTGACAGATCATGCACAGCTCTAGCTTCAATATATCGGGGGAATCAAGCCACCAGACTGCTCCGTCAGGCGGTGGTAGTTCATCACGTCAACCACGCCCATCACCTGCCCGTGCTGTTGAGGACCATGTGATGACTGAGCGTTCGCCACATGCTGATGACGATGGTCGTGGTGCTGATGATGAGGACTCACCTGACGTGGATGAGGAGCAGGATAAGGAATGATGAAGTCATGGATAAGGAGGATGACACTGACGAGAAGCAGCGCTAGCGATGGTTCCAGTCATTCCTACCTCTTGGAAGTTGACAGAGGTGCCAGTTCCTGGCGGTCCACTACTCACTAGTGTTATCACTAGCTTCGGGGGTCATGTGGCGCTTGACTTATGGACCTCGGCTAAGGTATGTTCTCTATCTTCTCCTGTATTTGATCATTTAATTTCATACTACGTTTTGTAAGTGTTAAATATTGGTCATTATGTAGGATCGTGGGGTTTTGAGTTTCAAATCCCGTAGGGTGATGCTTACCTGCTGGCCAAAAGATCAAATTTCTAAACCAAGAACAAGGAAGATGCTTGAGTATTCTGGTATAGAGCACCTACAGGATATTACGATGCCATACAACAATATGTCCCTGATCAGTGCTTTTGTGGAGAGGTGGCAGCCTGATACAAACTCATTCCATATGCCGTTTGGTGAGATGACGATTACCCTGCATGATGTGTGGATGATACTGCAAATCCCCATCGTCGGTCGTTCATTGACAGCGAATTCATCCACCCCTGAGTTGAAGGATGTAATGGCTGATTGTCTTAATTTGGGGAAGATGTTGAGAGTATGACAGAGGCACTGTGGAATACCGGTGCTGTATCAATTTCGAGCTTGTTGCAACAATGTAGGGATGAAAATGAAGAGGCAATGAAGCAGGCATGTGGTTGGTTATATCATCTGATTGGTACCACCATATTAGCTGGAAAATCAAATGGTCGTCTGAGTCCACAGCTGTTCAGTTTAGTAGCTCCTGTGAAGAAAGGTACCAAGCTTCGTAAATATGCATGGGGAGCTGGTACTCTTGCATGGTTATATCGCCAGCTAGGGATAGCATCTCGTGCCGACTCCAGTGGGATAGGTGGTTCTATGACGTTACTTGAGGTATGTGTCCTAATGTGCATCTAGTATATGATAACTCACTGAGTATTAATAATTGGTACTGCTTAATCATTCTAGTGTTTTATATGCACAGTGCTAGATTTATGCGTACTTCCCTACATTAAGACCAGCGATTAGCCCGGACTGGCGCGCTAATGATGATAGACCTTGGGCTCTAAGATGGGTGAGATCTACCTCTCAAGTGCAGGATCATCGTTCACTGCAAGGATATCGTGAGCATCTAGATGCTTTGACTGCTCTAAATGTAAGTTTGTAGTTGCTAACACATTGAACCATTATAATTTTTGTCTTTCGTTGTTGGTTACATTTTACTATTAATGTTCATTGTAGATTGATTGGTTGCCCTACGGTCGAGATAATGTTAATGTTCATGGAGGGCGTACATGGTATAGAGGTAACATACCGATTTTGGGGTTGAATGAGCCATACATGCCTGGTCGCTGTCTACGCCAGTTTGGTTACATTCAGGATATCCCTGAACCTCCTATTAGACCCAACCCAAGGTCTGAAAAAAGAGGAAAACCCAACCCTACACCTGTGTATACCCCCCCATGTATAATTTTGGGAAAACACTCCTAAATTGCTGGTTCCAGGGTATACGCGCACAAATGCGCGGTTGCATGCTTGTGACCCACTCTACCTAGATTGGTACACCAAGCACACACACCCGAAGATCCTAAACCCTGAGACTTATCAGACCACCCTGGTTCATCGTCCAGATCCCTGTCTAGTAAGTTCTTTTTGTCATAGTACATCATTAAATATCACTTTTATTTTTTATGTGTACTTACCTGACCAAGTGTGTTACAGCTACTGTCTGAGGCAAGTGAGCTTGCACGCCCGTACTACCAAGAGAACAATGCATGGGACTGGTCATACTATCGTCAGGGGATGCCAGAAGAAGAACAAAGGGCTGCAACTGATGGTCTTGTGGATGTGTTCAGCTCTTTGTACATATGGGATAGTTACCAGCGCCAGCATGGTGCACCCTAGTGCTTGTCATCTTGGATTTGGATGTAATAAACTTTAGTATCATCTTGGAACTATTTGTTGTCTTTCATTTTGACTTGGTGTGTTAGTTGATGATCTGTTGGTTGATTTTGTGGAGGTTCTTAGAACCGGTGGAGATAAGAAAAACAGGGGAGACTATGCCAAAAATTTTCTAGAAATGCATCGTTTCCTGGAATGCCTTTGTTTCTGTTGGTGTCGTCACACAATGCATGGCTCCTTTCAAAGTTAACGATCAGTATTTGACAAATGTGCTTGTTAATATCAATGCCAATCTGGGTGGTCTAAATTCTATGTTGGTCGTTGAATGTTCTCCAGCAATGATAGTGTCGAAATGAAATATCTAACATGTACCAAAGATTGTATATGTCACGAGAAATGAAATATATCAAAATGTAGAAATTCCTAAGAAAGAAAAGTCCCTGAATCCAAATCGTATGAATCACATAAATGAAAGTCAATAACTATAACAACACGTTTATTCCACGTCCAAACATCTACTAAGATTATAAATCCCGAAAATTATAACAACACGAGAACTAACAAGATCAAATACGCAATAACCAATAACCTAATTATTTCCTAACCTTTGTCTCTCTATTCCCCGTGCTATTACATTACGTCTCATCTCATAAATTGGTTCTTGGTGTTGAAAATCATCATCATCGGGCTCAATAGGATCATAAATAACAAGTAATGGAATATGAGCGATGAAATCATTATACTCCATGTAATTCTCCATCATCCGGCGAACTGATGTATCATTTCGTACATGAATAAAAGTCCACTCGTAGTCGCCCTCCAGCCCCAAATACACCATTGTTGTTATGTTTATTCTGCCGAGGAGGGACTGTAGTGCTCGAATTACTCGTCGTTGTAGATCCCGGAGATTACTAGGATATGGCATAGTAACTTCTACGCGTCTGTGCCCCACTCTTCTATCAAATTGTGCTCCATGACGACCAAAAGTAGCTACATAATTAACGTGCAAACAGAAAGGAAACTCCATTTGATTTTGGGAGTGAAATGGGAATTAAGGTGTGAAGAGTTCAAGCAAGATGTAATTAGACAGATTCAGAGAGCACGGGGTAAGGAATGAGTATGTTGGGACACTAATACCCACTTTTATAATATTTGAGTAACACTGACATGTCCAACGGCTAGTTTAACGACTAAAAATCAAGCGTACCAAACACACCATGTGCAGTACAAAGTGAATTCAAATTTACCATAGGTAATTACTTTTGTCAGGTAAGGTACACGTACCAGGTCACTGTACACGTACCAGGTTACCGTTTGCTGTACAAAGTGAATTCAAAGTTACCATAGTAATTACTTTTGTAGGAAAGGTACACGTACCAGGTTACCGTTTGTAGTACAAAGTGAATTCAAAGTTACCATAGGTAATTACTTTTGTCAGGTAAGGTACACGTACTAGGTCACTGTACACGTACCAGGTTACCGTTTGCAGTACAAAGTGAATTCAAAGTTACCATAGGTAATTACTTTTGTCAGGAAAGGTACACGTACCAGGTTACCGTTTGCAGTACAAAGTGAATTCAAAGTTACCATAGGTAATTACTTTTGTCAGGTAAGGTACACGTACCAGGTTACCGTTTGCAGTACAAAGTGAATTCAAAGTTACCATAAGTAATTACTTTTGTTAGGAAAGGTACACGTACCAGGTTACCGGTTACAGTACAAAGTGAATTCAAAGTTACCATAGGTAATTACTTTTGTCAGGTAAGGTACACGTACTAGGTCACTGTACACGTACCAGGTTACCGTTTGCAGTACAAAGTGAATTCAAAGTTACCATAGGTAATTACTTTTGTCAGGTAAGGTACACGTACTAGGTCACTGTACACGTACCAGGTTACCGTTTTTTTAACTTGTAACCTTGTGGCTAGTTCATGGCCAACCTCTATATAAGGGATGCCTCCTCCATTTCATCTTCACACACTCTCTCTCCATATTCTCGAAGCTCTCTATTTCCTTACTCTCTTCCAACACTTATTTCGTTAAACTGTGCAAGCTCTCTCTCTAAACATGAGTCAATCTTCAGATTCCGATCATGAGTATGTTCCAATATCAAGCCCAGTAAGTATTTAGTTTATTGTCTTTGTTAATCATATTCGCACTAACATTTCATATTTCAATATTCATCTAACATTCTCTCGACCCTTATTGCAGGATAGTGACTCAACCACTGATTCAGATTGGGATGAATTTGATGAAGGCGTTCCGGATCATTATGCACAGATGGATGACTACATGCAAGAGATGTATAATCGAGCTCCGGTGGTGGACACAGGTTACTTATTTCAAACAAACCAGGCCTTTAGGGGTAAAGAAGAAGCGAAAGCTTGGGTAGATAGTGTTGGCCATCCCAACCATATCTACACCATAATTCAAAGTTCTCGGGCGGGCCAAGATTTCCACATAACATGCGAGAGGTATTGGAAACCACGAAGGACATCACGACCTGGTGTCATCAACCGGCGCAGATCATCGGGTTCAAAGAAATGTGGTTGCCCTTTTAAAATTAAGGGGTATTACACAAGCTACGGGTGTTTCTTGCAAGTGGGTAACGGATGGCATAACCATGATCTCGCAGAGTGGGCAGAGGGTCATTTTGTGGGAAAACGCCTGACTGAGGCGGAGGAGATTATGATCGACCAGAGAACCAGAGTCGGTGTGCCCCCCTGTGCAATTTATTCCGAGCTCACAACAATCAACCCAGAAACGTCAGCAACAAGGAAAGACATATACAACCGGATACAAAAAACAAAACTAGTAAATAGAGATGGTCGATCTATGGTGCAGACTCTGCTGAGTGACCTAGACAAAAACAACTACTACTACGATTACACTACAGATCCAAGTAAGTCAACTCAGTATGTCTCAAATAACTTCAATCATTTAGGTTTCATCTTAATTTGATAGATAACATGATTATATTTCACAATTTAGATGATCAAACACGACTTGGGTCCATCTTCTTTGCACACCCTACATCTAGATTACTGCTCCATGCGTTCCCGTATGTCATAGGCATTGATGCTACCTATAAAAAAACATAGCAAAAATGCCTTTGGTTCAGTTCATCGGGATGACGAGTATAGGCAAAAACTTCAGCATTGCCTTCGCCTTCCTTGTATCAGAAGCAACAGACATGTATGTGTGGGCACTTCAACAATTAAGGGGCCTCCTCGGGCGGACTACAACCTCTACATTTATCACCGACAGATGTCTGGCCCTGATGAATGCCTTAGATGAGGTATTTCCTGAATCTCATCATCTACTATGTCGGTGGCACATAAGTAGGAACGTTCAGGGGAAAGCCGAGACTTATATGGGTGATAGAGGAAGGGCGGCGGCTGCAGTCCGAATGTGGACTTCGGTTGTCTACTCGAGCACAGAGCAGGACTACAACGAGAGGTACGCATATTTCAAGGAGACATACCGAAGCTACCCACGTTTCATTACGTATGTTGCATCAGTCTGGGAGAAATACAAGGAAAAATTTGTGGAGGCTTGGGTCAAGAATGTGTTGCACTTCGGCAACACAACGACAAATAGGTAAAATTGTTAATCTTGTAATGTTTAAGATAATACAGTGATTGTTATAGATCTATAAAACTTACTTAAACATTTGATAGGGTGGAGGCCGCACATTCTTCTCTAAAGGCGAGATTAAGGAGTGCTAGACACACTTTGGATGTAATCTTTCCAAAGATTCACGATCATGTGAATACAAGCATCCGGGAGTTAAAAAAGGATTTTGAGGCAGCCAGGACAAAACACAGAAGAGAGCACATGAGGGTTCCAATCGCTGACCTGATCGGGAAGGTTAGTACCCTTTGCTTAGATGAGCTAGTCAAGGAGCTTGGAAGGACGAATTATGTGCAAATGGACAGCTCAATCTGTGGATGTGACAAGGTAACCTCTCATGGATTACCATGCGCTTGTAAATTAAACTACATGCTGGATAGTGGTATACTATGCTCAAAGAGGGATATACATCGTTTCTGGTATACCCTAAGCTGGGAGAAGCATGAATCGACGATTGATATGGTATCCTACATGGAGGAAGAACAAAATAGATGGCGACATAGCTTCTGAGGTAGCACAGTCAGATGATCCTACTCTGATTGCGAGATGTTACAGTCAACTCCAAAACTTCCTTCACCCAGATATGGTGTGCCAATTAGGAGAGCCGTTGGAACAGGTTGGGATTGGCAGACCTACCGGGCCCTCAAGACCAAACCGACGGAACCTTCGTCTTGGGAACGTAACCGACCAAGGGCAGGCCAGTCACAAGGAGCGCCATCAAATAGAAGATCACGTAATAGAGGATCATCAAATCCGAGTCGATTCAAGCCCCTTGCCGACTTCCCATACTACCAGAATTTCAACCCCAACCTATATCAATATATGACTGGGTATATTGATGTTCGTGGAGATGGGAATTGTGGTTTCAGGGTCATTGCTGACTACCTATATTCAGACGAAGAGAGGTGGAAAGATGTCCGTGTAGCATTGTTCAATCACATGAAGAATCAAGCACCGGCGAATGGACTATACAAGGCCATTTTTAACGAAGGACCGTACAACGCCATGTTAAGAGCGCTTCATTGGAATTCAGGAGAGCCAGCACCTCAACATAAATGGATGCACACGGAAATGGGGTTGGTGATCGCGACAAGGTACACTTCGATAGTAGTTTTCTACTCTACTGTC
The DNA here is from genome assembly GCA_023374045.1 of Limonium bicolor. Lineage (NCBI taxonomy): Eukaryota > Viridiplantae > Streptophyta > Magnoliopsida > Caryophyllales > Plumbaginaceae > Limonium > Limonium bicolor. The sequence goes on from CM041776.1 coordinate 501,230,622, forward strand.
TATGGGGGTGCGGCAAGTGCCACATACCTTCCCATCGATAATTATACCGATCGTGATAGCCCAAGAGGAGAGATCCACATAGGAATTTGCCCCGAGGGTCATTTCATAAGGTTCGGCATGGTTCAAGACTCCCCACTCCCCCCTGTCTATCCGCAGTGGTTCGCTTATAGAGATCCAAACACTGTCGGACCTTGGATTCATCAATTACAATCTAGGTTAGATAGTTGGATCAACGTTGTACCTTAGTTTTTCTTTAACTTAGTTGTTGTAACTTAGTCTTTCTTTAACTTAGTTGTTGTAACTTAGTTTATCAATAAATTAGTTGTTTTAACTTAGTTTCTCTTTAACTTAGTTGTTGTTTTACTCATATTCACTTAAATTTGGTTATTCAAACATCTATTATTTCAAAAAAAAGTGTCTCCCCGTAACATTCAAACTTATTCAACTAAGTTTGGTGAAAAAAAAAATTTGTACTGCGAATAGTAAAGTATTTGCTATTCGCAGTACAAATTAATTTTAAGTCAAATTAATAATATAAACACATAAAAATGTAATATAAACACATAAAAATGTAATCCAACACTTTTTTTTACAAAAAAAAGGTTCCTGTATTGATTCCAACAAAAAAGTAACTAGTAAAATTCGCTACTAATCAACTACAAACTACTTCGGTAAATTTACTTTCCGATATCATTTTTTGAAAAAAAAAACACAGCGACACATCATTACATGTGTACAACGTCAATATGAATTAAAAAAATTTTGTACTGCGGTGATTAGTAATTTTGTACTGCGAATAGCAACCCCCTAAATACCTTAAGGTAATAATCTTACCTTATATGTTATAAATTATTTTTCTTGATATTATAACCCAAATATTTTCAGCCTTAATATTAATAAGGCTTATACATAATTTTTATACCAAAGTTTGAAGCTTAACTCAAGCTTAAACTTAATAAATCTTAATTATAGAAACTTACTCCTTAAATCAAGACAATTCTTGTACTTGATTTCTCCTTGAATTTCAAGCTCTTCAAATGCCATTTTGATGAAGAGAATTCGTCCTCCTTGTACATATTGAGGAGATCCATTTGTTAGACTTCTAACAAGGATTTATAAATAAGACTTGGAGTAGTTTTACAAGAGTTTACCTTAGGAATTTAACAAGGTATTTTTGGTACACCTTGGGATGATTGTAGATCCAAGTTTCCTTCATGAAATAGTGAAGAGAATATAGATTTAGAAGCTCTAAATTTTTGGAAATGCTTAAGGTATTTTCTTAGGATTTTTCAACATTAAAATATACCTTAACTTGATCTTGTTGTTCCTTGTGTTGTTGTTGAATCTAGGAACCTCCTTGAGCACTAAAGCTTTGTGATTTTTGGCAAGGTTGCTAGGATGATTTCTTGCTTCAAGACTTAGTAGATTTAACTAGGAAATTACATAGAAATGGTGTTAGAACTTAGAAACACCATTAATGAGCCTTTGAAGCTATAAGGAATGAACTAACAAATGAAGAAGAAAAGAGAGAGTTTGGAAGCCTTACCAATCGGCAATGGAGTGGGCAAAGGAAGAATGAAGCCTAACTCACGTAGGAAATAAGGAAGGCAAAGGGTGGAATTATTTTGACATAATAATTGTCAAATTGTTTAGTCTTTTCTTTGTTTATTATTTGATTGTTTGGCTCAAGAAAATGCCCATTATTCATGCTAGGTTTCGGCTGATTGATAAGGGAATTGGAATTCTTTGTTTGACCACTTGAAGGAAGAAGACAAGACAAGAGTGCTAGGAATTTAGTTAAGGTATTTCTTTAGCATTTTCTAAGTTAATTTGTCCTTGTTTCTCTTTGTATTTTACGGTAATGAATGTGTGAGTAGGCAACTGATTTTCTTTGTCTTTTGAAACATGATCACATGCCTAGGTTAGTAGATGATTTAGCTTGATTTTAATAAGGCAATCAAGCCTTCTTTTCATGCTCAAAATCGGCACCATGTGCTGCTTGTAGTCTATTTGATTTTTGTCAATTTGAACATAGACATGTGCATTGTTAGGTGGTGTCTTCTTTTGACTAGATAAACAGCAAATAAGACTTGCTTTTCCTCACAAAAATCGGCAGCCATAAGGTAGTACATGGGCTGTTTTGTTTGTATACTAGCACATGGTATAAAGTAGATTCTAGGACTTACTTTTGCATTTTTAATTTCATTTGTTTTTATATAAGCTAATCTCTTCTTGTTGTTTCTTGCAGGTCTTACGGTAATGGGCTCCTTATTTGACTGAATTATTTGAAATTATCATATGGCACATGTAGGAATGAGTCATCATTCCATAAGGCAAATTTTTAAACTAAAACTAGTCCAAAACCACTCAAAATGGCGCCTAATATGGAGAGTAATTGGGACTGATTTTTAATTTGATTCCTGTCACAATATATTGTATTAAGACCCTATTATAACATGTAATAGGTTCCAGCATTTATTTGGTACATTTATATCATGGTAAAAGATGAAAGTTCTAAGGTAAAAATGCTGATTTTAGGTACCTTTTTGACCCAAAAATCGGCCCTACTTGTTCTATGATTTTAGAACTGAAATTAATTGATTTATATGGTAAATTCATCCCCTTTTAAGATTATCAACTCGTGGCTCCTCAAAAACTTCAAGGTAATTGCGTAAAACGCGTTTTTGTGACACCCGATGGTGCGTTTTTGTGCTTTAAGGATTTTTTGGAAATTAAGTGGTCGCTATGAGTTACAAGTGTTTATAAACATTGTTTATAGTTAATAATAATATTTTAAGGTGTTACATTGAGTTACATGGGGTTATATCAACTCATAACTCAATTTTCGAGCTACCGGGACACTCCCGGGGCAAAAAGGAATGTTAAGAAATTCGTCCGAGCACTTTGTTTATTTTTGAGAAAGTAGCTTGAGCATCCTCTTTGAAATGATGAATATTAGTGACAGGAACTCTAAGAATGATTTATATTGGAGTTTGTGCCACTTCGGTACCTCTCCGAGGCATTCCCGGGGGTTTATGGGGCCCTCAACGGGAACCTCCAAGCACTTTGTATTTAACTGGGAATTTAGCATAAGAACCTTGTCTTATATGTTTAGTAAGGTGTTATGGTGCATTTAAAATGAAGTGTAATCCCTTAAGGGAACTCCCGGGCATATTGTATTTTTACTCAGTTCTAACTGAGCACTTGTGTTTTAAGGGTAATAAAATGATCCTTGATTAACTTCATATGAGTTTATAGTATATAACTTGGTTAGCTTAAGGTCGGGCTTTAACGCTCGTTTTTGACCTTAAGGAGTTTAGGTGCTTTTTAACGCCTAACTGTTTATATATTTTTCTCAGGGTTTAATAATCCCCCAAATAATTTATATTTCCCTTTATTTAATTATTTAAAGGTTAGGGGTATTTCAGTCTACCCCCCTTAAAAGGACTTCGTCCCGAAGTCATAACTTCTACTTACATAATCCTATGGAATCAAGTTCCTCGTATCTATTCCTGTATGATCATTCCTGGGTGTCAATACTATATTGACACCTCTACATTCCATCAGTAATCTGAGTGTATGCAATTCGTACATACACCTAACCTTGCTCATGGCAAACAATGTATTCATAGCATAAGTAACTTGATAGATGCTGTAAAGTAAATAAGTGTCCCAACTTCCTAGCTATCCCACTAGGTCATCACTGCACAAGTGCAATACCAAAACACTCAGTCCTACAGAGTGCAGAGACGTAAACCCTTGGTAGTAAATCTCTTGTGTGATTAGGAATGAACATACCGCAAAGTAAATAAGTGTACTTTTATTAACCATCCAAGTGTTACATAGAACACAACCATAACCATTCAAGTGTCACATAGGACACAACAATACCCATCCAAGTGTCACATAGGACATATCAATAACCAAGTGTTACATAGAACACAACAATAACCACCCAAGTGTCACACAGGACATATCAATAACCAAGTGTTACATAGAACACATCCATAACCATTCAACCAATTGCACACATGCGCAACAATCAAACACAAACAACCAAATACAAAACCAGTATAGACTGCAGGTATGCAAGTCGCATGTGGTGCTCTACCCCCCTTAAAAAGGGTTACGCCCACGTACCCCCCACAAGTGTACACAACACTAAGAGAAAAGTGTTGGATACTTGTCTCGCATGGAGTCTTCTAACTCCCATGTCGCCTCCTCAATGTCGTGGTTTGACCAAAGAACCTTGACCATTCTAATGGTCTTGTTCCTGGTCTCCCTAGTCTTGGGTCTAAAATGCGAACTGGGGTCTCCTCATATCTAAGTGTAGGATCTAGCTCGAGTGTCTCGGGCTCTAAGATATGTGACGGGTGAGGCACATACTGCTTTAGTTGAGAAATGTGAAACACATTGTGCACTCTCCCAAGCTCAAAAGGTAAATCTAATATGTAGGCTAATGGGCCCACTCGCTCCGTAATAAGGTACGGTCCTACATACTTCGGGCTAAGCTTGCCCTTCTACCCAAATCTGAAAACTCCTTTCATAGGTGAAACTCTAAGGAAGACTCAATCGCCTACTGTGAACTCGAGGTCTCTCCTACGGACATCAGCATATGACTTCTATCCGTTTACGAGGTATAGTCCCAAAGAATCTATGCATTCTCTGACATGTTCCATAGTGCATTAGTATGCTTTTATATTTGAATCCCGTGTGTATGGGTGAAGGTGACCTACTATCTTGTACGTTGTCAATATTATCTCATGGCTTGTTTAAACTATCGCGTGTAGCACACTCCTATTAATCACCTCTTTGTAGTTGTAATCGTCGGCGCTCGGGTTTGTAATAATATTGGGGCATACTTAAAATCCCTCTCTTTGATCTTCAGGTCATCATCTTGTGATTCTGGTATTTGAGTTTACTGTCACCATATTCGGTTTTCATTTTCAATGTAAAGTATGAGCTATGGTCGAGCCGTGCATCTTATGTATAATATAGAAAGATTTCTTGATATTATTGATTCACCAATTGTCGGTGGTACATACGCGATTACTATTGTCTGTTCATCAGGTATACCACAGTAGGGTTCCTGCTAAGGTTTCTAACAAGGTACAATTTCCTCTCAATTGAACATGTTCTCGCGGTTGTGAATCAACTCATGTGAGTATTAGTATAATGTTTCTACTCTTTATATTCTACCATGCTTATAGGTAGGTTCCCATTTAATATATTGGGTTTGAATTCATAAAGAAAGGTATGAAAGTCGATCTTTCCCTCCAGATGGCAATTTGGCCATAACTTAGAAGGTAGCTTGAGAATACTCTTATTATAGGTAAATGTCTCTCAATCTCATTTTTAACTTATTAACATGGTTCATGTATAATAACAGTTATTATTTCCCTCACAGTTGACTATTTTCATGACATACACGGAGTCGTTTTAGCTATTTAATTTCTTCAGGATAACCTGGACAGCTTAATTCTTAACTTACACCTTCTACAACTCATATACTTCATTAATCAAATTTTATATTAAAATTAGAATAAATATTTACTTATCACAGAGATATTTGTGACCACTTGTAGGGAGTCTCAGGAATCAATCAACCCTGACGGGGTCAGCGTCAATGTTGAACTATCCTTCCACTCCATTTTGTGTTTGGTTTTCCCTGATCTGACCAGGATCAAGTTCGACCTCCCACGTCAAATATCAAACAATCACATAATTGTCATTTTCCAAATTTTATCTTATCAAACAGGGGAGTCCTTCTTATCATTCAATTTTTCTCTTTTAGTTTTATGTTATTGTTTTTTTTAATTGCTTTCATTATAATTATTTTAAGTTTCTTAAAAAAAATCTATTTTATTGTTTCTTTTGAACACTGGGGACAGTGTTCCTGTCAAGTGTAGGACAAGGACCCCCCTTAAAAATAAGTTTTTAATATGCATAAGTTGTGAGTTTTATCGATGTTTTACTAAACGTTTTGCATGTTTTTGATTAAGATGAGATTCGGAATGAATAAATGCTTGTTCTCTCAAGAGATAAACTTTCTAATGACTTATAGATTTCTGTTTTTAACTTCTTGATTCTTTTATTTAACATGAGTACATGATCTTTCTCCTAATTCTTTCTTTTATGTACTTTTGGGTATTTGTTTCTTTTCTTTTCAAATTGTGAAAATTCTTTTGGGTAAAAATCTTAAAAAGGGTTTTTGTGCAAAAAAAAAGAGAAGGAGAAAAAGAAAAAAAAGAAAAATCTTCTTCCAAAGGAAAAGCAATATATTCCTTGAGGTTGCATAAAATGCCTCAAAATAAAAGCAAGAAACGAGAGTTTTTCCTTTTGTTTTTCTCCTAAATTCCCCATTCTTCAATGCAGAAAAAATCATGGTTGGTTCAGAAACCCTTGCAAAAAAGGGCTGAATAATAAAACCAATGATGAGTGTCTTGGCCACATTCAGAAACTCTTGAAAAATAGAGCAGAATGATGGAAACCGGAAAAGGGAGAGATTACAAAAAAAAAATCCCTTATGCACAATAGCCCAAAAGTTTTTGATCGGTTTTGAAATTCCTTGTTTTATACCCATTAGTATGTTTTGATAGAATAAGGTAGATTAAGTGATACTTATGAATTAGAGTCATATAGTTGGAAATATCTATCTACATTTCATTCTAAAGTTTATCTGTTTTGTGCATAAGTAATTAGTCCTTTCTAATCTTGTTTTGCTCGAGGACTAGCAAAAGGTAAGTGTAGGGCCTTGATAAGCCGCAGACTTATCATATTTTATGCATTAGATTTAGTATTATATTTATCTAAATAAGGTTAAATATATGTTAATTATGTTATATTATGTGTTAAAGTATATTATTTGTACAGTCTTATGTTTTATGTGTTTTATGTGCAAGGAATGATTTTCTAGGCAAAAGTTCAGTTGATGCCGGACTCAATGCCGGGTTGATCCTGCACGGCATAAACACACAACAGAAAAGAGGCCTTGCCGGATGCAATGCCGGGTAGATTCCATCTGGCATAAGTGAAGAGTCGCCATGGTTGATCAAGCGATGGCAGTTATTGACCTTTGGAGATTTAGCTAGTGCCGGGTGTGATGCCGGGTATCTCCTACCCGGCATATGCACTGTTTCGCGCGGAATTGGCGGTTTTGACCGTTAACAGTTGGGCACATTTTCCACGTGTGCCGGCTACCGATGATCCGGCACGACGCCCGGCAAACGACATTTTGAAGCCCTATAAATAGGTCGTGAGTCTACATCATTTGGCACACTTCAACACCATATTATACTCCATTCATTACTCCATTTCCGCCCACATTCCAAGAGTTGGTGTCCAAGGCATTTCTACGGATCCATCCACGAGAAGAAGAGAAGATCTTGTCAGGGTTGAGGATATAACCAATCTCCTTCTCTCTTATGTATTTCTTCTTTATTTGAGTGGATGGTGAAGTAGAAATCCTTGTTAGTTCTTGGTTAGGGATGAATTCCTTCTTGTAAACACTATGATTCTCTCAATATAATTTCAAGCGTTCATTAAGATATTGGTTCTTATTGCAAGGGAATTAGTTGATCACTCATTCTCTTTGTGCAAATTCTACTGGAGGAGGAAAAGCCCAAGAGTAGGATGGGTTAGACAAATCTTAGTGGTCTTTGATGTTTTCATCTATGATTTAGGGTTAGCATAAAAGATTTTGAATGAACCCATCTTCCCCCATTACCTTGTTCATTTCGTGGCATGACATATGCTCGATTTGTTAATATGCTCGATTTGTTAATACTCATTTTCCAAATTTTATCTTATCAAACTTTGTGACGTGGTGAGTACTACATTTTCTCTTGACCACTATACAACTAATCCAACATCTGTTATAACCTATACTCGAATCTAGTGTATTACCAAATCTCCGGAACCATATTCCTTTGATCAAATCATCAAGCGGGGAAGCCAGTTTTTCCTCTTGGCATAAAAGGGTAAATTCTTATTAAGACATCTAGGCACATACTGTCTAATAATTATATATCCATCAATCATTTTAACTCTTAAATCCATCATACAAGTAATAAATTCAGTTATGGACTTGGATACCTTAGAATACCCTCTTCTCTTTAAAAGGCTCATCTAGTATTTAACTCACCAGGTGTAACACCCCTAATCTTAAACCTGTAATGACGTCATAACTCGTAGCATAATAAATAGCAAATCGCAGCGGAAAATAAAACTATCTAACCTTGGTGTTACACGCCGTCACTCACCCTTGTGAGTAACAAGGCATCCTTACTCTTTCCAACATTACAACTTCTCACGCTGTGATGAACAATACTGAGCACTCTAATTATTACAATCTAAAACCAACTAAATGAGCAACTAACTGAATTACAAAAACTCCAAAATATGATACATAACAAATCCACAAGTGTTTATAAAAACACAGCGGCTACCCTGTTCCCCGCACTCCGGCTTGTGTATTCTTCAGTGACCTGAAATGTTTGGCCCAATGAAGGGCTCAGCAAACTATGCTGGTATGCTAAATGTAGTCCTAAGCCTTCTAGATTCCTTAAGTCGTTTTAGCCATCTTGATATTAGATTCATTACAAGATAATCCGGTTTACAAGAATAACAGTAATACAGTAGACACAGAGTAATCACATAACAAGTTACCTGCAAACATTTAGTGCATAATAATACACATCAAACAATAAACAGCACCAACAACCCAAATAAGGTGCACATAATAAACAACTGTTCTTGTTAGTAGGTCACATGACCCTAACCACTTAACCTTTCCAATTAATTTTACCTCAGGCGTCCTGTCAAGACAACCCTTATTAACCTGTGAAAATGGTCAGTGTGTCCCATTGGGTTCCAAAGGAACCGATACCAGCTGACCTTATGGCCCTGGATAAATATATACGTTGACCGATCCGGTCGAAACTGTGCACCAACGGCAGTGCATTCCGCCATCCCCGAATGTGGCTGATGGATTTAGAGTAACTCCCTTCTTGAGTCTCTCATAGTGATCACAATGCGCAACCAGAAAGTCGAAACGATCTGGATTCCTCTCTTTATAAGTTAGCCCTTTTTGTCAGTGGCATAATAATCAATGCTTGAAATAAGACTATCACATTTGACCCTTGTTAGGTTCAATAATACCTAAAGGTCAGTTAGTCTTCTTTTTCCAGTTTAGATGTATAAACTTTAGTCACAAGACATTCGCGTACAAATACAACGCAACAGTTTGAGCAATCCCACATACAATATCATTCACATAAAATCATAGATATCGTTCTTAAACATTTAAACACACAATGCCTGGACCTCAGGATAATCCTTAGGACATTCAGACCACACAATTAACATACCGTTCACCGTGACAACAACAGCTTGACAGTTCACGCTCTAGTAACCTTTCCCGTACGCTGTTATTTATACATACAATAACGGGTAGTATTAATACAACTATTCTTTAAATATTACAGTACTGTCACTGTAGTGTTTATACTCGTCGTATAATAACTCCGTATGTTATTTATTTTCCCCTGTCATTCTAACAGTAGTTCTAGATAACCTAGCAGTTCATTATTTTATGTGAACCTCACATGTGATAATGAATTATTATTTATACGGTACATCTTTTCCTCATTAATTATATACTTATAATTATTTCCACTTATCATTTATATTATAGCCCTGGGTCATTTTTATTATAACCAAAATTATTTTATAAACTTTATATTATATTCCTTAATATACCATAGTACCTTATATTACCTAGTTTCACTTACTTGCCTTATTAAATTACAAAGCCAATCTTATTAACTCGGTATTTATGTATTATACCCAACAACTTAATAAATTACTAAATAACCACATATAATTTTCCGGTAATCATAATTGATCCCGTTAACTCTTACAACTTAACAAATATCCATATACTTTTATAATTAATTGAATACCCTTATAAATTTCGAAAATTGTAAAACAATTATATTAACTTCCATAAATTTCCAAATAACCTTATAACTTTTATAATTCACTATTTACCCACATTAACCTTTGTAAATATTAATTAACCACCAATTTTTATAAATTACCAATTAAGCTCATAAGCTTTTCGGTTTATTCATATAGTTTTCTTTATTAACACTTTTAACCCAAAACTTCATATAAGTTACATATTAACTTATAAACTATAGTTTGAATATTTTATTTCTTTAAATAACCAAAGTAACCCATATCTTTTCTTAAATTGCACTTCCGCCCATATCAATTTCTATCTTTCATATATATATTTCCATAAATTACATATCCACCCCAAAACTTTTACAAACTTAATATTTTATGTCATAAATCATTTTAACCCAAAGCTTTTGGTCAACACTTTGACCAAGACTTAATTTCACAACTAATACTTTATTAAGCCCATAAAACCATAGGTAATTTTCGGCAATACATTATATTTTCCAATAATTACAAAATAGCCCCAAAACTTTATTAAATGTTATTCTTAACACTTAAACACTTATTTAAATTCACCAAAATTCATAATATTAATTCCTACCTTATATTATAACATAAATATAGCAAACAAACCCTTTAATTCTCGGAAATCATTATTAGTACACCAAACTTCTCAAAATTTATATTTTAGCCACATAACTTATTAAACTAGACATACAAATACTTGTAGCTATTTTTAATGTTCCCAAAATTTATAATATAAGTTAATACACTTATATATTTCGAAAATTCATCAAATATTATATATAGCTCTCGGCCACAATTTAAATTTATCTTATGGTTTTAAAACTTGTTTTAAACCTTATAATAAATACATATAAATGTATATAAGTCATATAACGCTTCTAAAAATTATGTTAATGACTTAGAATGATTATAACCCAAAATAGAACATAAAAGTCCTAGACCATTCGTGAAATACCCTAAACCTTGATATGTGGTTTAAATATCAAACTATGGTATGTAAAGGCTAAAAAGTGCCTTAGAAACGTCAGGGAACAATTTAAACCATAGTAAAATGCAATAAAGCACTAAGATACAGTTTGAGCAAAAACATGCCTTAAGCTAGGAGTGAACTTGGTTAGGACCCAAAGAGCCTACCAAGACTTAATAATATTCAAGTATGATTTAATAAGGCTAATTAAGTCCTTAGGAAACTTTGGTAGACAATGAAACCAAACAAAACACAAGAATATACCTTAAAGTCAATAAGAGCAAAAATGTGCTCTAAGCTTGGGATAAATTTGTATAAGACCTAATGGTCATACTTATACCTTATAAATATGTTAATGAACATATTAAATCAATTACCAAAGAAAACCAAGCTTGAAAACAAGTTAAAACACAAAAAGTGCTTTAAGGAGCCTTAAAGCACGTTTTTGAAAAATTGTCTTGTAAATGAGTTTTGAATGGCTAAATGTCCATCATCACTCTTTAATTAACATGTGTACTATATAGTATCACATTTGGAAGTCTATATCAATGGGAAATCAAAAATTTCACTTCTATGTGCCTTGTTTTATGAATAGTAACTTTTATAAGCTAGTTTGTAACATATGTTGTTATAAGTAATTAAATTGGTCAACAAAGACTATTATACCCTTCTAAGTATATGGGGGCCGATTTTATAAGTGGTGAGTCACCACCCTTGCTAGTTAGTTAAAGAAAGAAAGAAAAAGTAAGTAAAAAGGTTACTTTTGCTTTATAACATAAATATCTCCAAATCTTACATCTCTCCTCACTTTTCCTTCATTTCTCCTTGCTCCCATCGTCACCTATCTTCCTCCTCCCTTCTCCATCTCGTTTTGCTACAGCCCACCTCCATTCTTCATCTTTGAGTGCTTGTAACTCATGGCTCCAAGCTCCGAATTTAATTCCGAGACAACCATTCTCTTAGTTGGAGCAAGCTCTACAACATTGTCTTTTCAAATCATCAAAACCACCATTTCGGTGCCAAGGAGAACTTCCATGGAAGTAGCTTGAGCTTATATTTTTATGCCTTGTTGATCACCTTTGCTTCAAGGTAAGGAAAAACCAAAGAAAACTCCATTTCCTTCATTTTTGGTGTTGACCGAAAATGCACCTTGTAATGGTGTCTTCTATTGTCTTGTTTTAGCTTCATTTGAATCTTCCAAGGGCTAGGAGGAGTCCTCTCTTGATACTCATTCAAACCCTCTTCAAAGATCAAGGTAAAATAACTACATTAATGTTTTTGAAACAATGTAAACCTAGGGTTTACAATGAGATGAAGCTTAAAGCTTGTATACTCATTTCAATGTTTGTATATTGTGTAGTAGTTGACAAAGAATCAAATACTTTACCGGTTATGTAAGGAAACAAGAAATAAGTTGTTTGGAAAAGAGGTAAATATACTAACCTAATGTTGTTTAATGCCTTAGGAGAAATGAGCTTATAATGCTTGTTAAAACTACCTAAAGAGCAAATGGTGAATGACCTAGTAAAATGCTCTCAAGGAAACTAGTAAAAGGCATATGTATTGTTGAGTGTACTTGCAGGTCAAAGGCAAATACAATGTGGGAAATTTAGTGTTTAAGGTTTATGCAATTTAAGGGCCTAAGAGCCATGTTATTTAAGGGCCTAAGTGCCAAGCAATTTAAGTTTATGCACTACATTGTGATATAGTGTAAAATTTGGTGAATGTTGTGTGTGAGAATACTCTTGGTGGTTTTAGGTGTTCTTGAATGGAATAAGGTAAAAACCTAAGTGTTTGGATGTTAGAATATACAAGAGAAGCTATGGCAAAATTTAGTTGATGAACAAAGGAGTTCATGTGTTGTAATGAGATTTTATGACCTAGAGGATGCTAGGAATGGTTAAGTGTGAAGATGGTGAATTAAGGTGTTCTTAAGTGTTAAGATGCCTTGGGCATAATCTTGGAGGATTTAGAAATCAAATGAGTGTTTTATACACACCAAAGTTATGATATGTGAAGTATTAAGTCTTGTTAAAGTTTAGGTAAACAAAGGAAAAGTAATGCCTTGTGAAGGTCTAAGTGTAAACTTGTGGATATAGAAGGAATTGTGTAATGGAGGTGTTTGTGAGGAATGATGCTTGGAGTAGATGTGATGGTGGTGAGAAAACATTTTAGTTAGTTGTTATCATAAGTATAAACCACCACTTAGGAACTTAGGGAAAAACATTACAAGTGTTAGGAATTTTGCAAGAATTTGAGTGAATGATCAAGGAGCTTGATGGTGGGTCAACTAATGAGTTTAATGGATGATTTAAGAGGGTGTTTAAGTGCCCAAATGGTGTTAGAACATATAAGAGAACTTGTGGAGGAGTTTGGAATAAGATAGGCATTTTTAGGAGAGTTTCTGCAGCCGACCTACCCAGGGGACCGACCCCAGTCTGGGTCGGTCGGGCTGAAACTGTGAAGTTGGATGTTCTCTGCAGCCGACCTACCCAGGGGGTGGGTCGGTCGGACCTTAAAAAAAAATTAAATTTTAAGAATGTTAAGTGGTATTAGTGGTATGCCATTAAGAGAGTATTGGTGATTAGAAAAATAATTATAAAAGGACTTAAGAGATTAAGTTAAGTAAGATAATTTAAATGTTTAAGGTTATAAAATGAAATGTAATGAGGGGATTGTTAGGTAATGATGATATAAGGTTGTTTAAGACATATTAGGTGGGTTATAATGACAATCAAGTAAGTGAAAAGTTGTAGTAAAATGTGAAAGTAAACAAGTTAAAATGTGAAGTTATGTAACTAAGTTAACGGGGATAAGTTATGAACATTAGACTTTAAACAATCATGCTACCCCAATGTTAATAAAAGTACATGTAATGTTATCAGTTGTTCGAGAGTTGCTCGAGGAACATAAGTGGACATGATAAAGTGGACTCCGGTGACAGGTATGGTTTTCTTGCAACCTGTGTCCTACCGGATTACACCGGCTTGTATGCCAATGTGTTTTTCTGTATGTTTGCCACGTTGTAAGATAAAACATGTAATGAGTTTACAGTAATTCATTTATGTGGCGTGTTCAACTCCGATACCGTTTAACCCCGAAGTGTTAACCTTAGTTAACTGAGTCTAGGATCACATGAGAGTTCGGTATTCAGATTAAACGACCCGAACCATGGGACGTTCTAACCACGGCTATGCGTTAGTTGATTATGTGATGTTTGTGTATGTGAATGTAGGGATCTCCCTTGTATGTTTAACCCAGTTGTAATACTGTAAGGTGTGTAGTTATGATAGACTCCATAGTGGGGTTCTAACTAATATCTAAAGTAAGTATGCACTAACAGTGGTGAGGAATCCGGTTTGGCCGGTCGCGCGTTGTTTGGGAGAGGGTATCCTTCTTAGCCTTACCCTTCTCTTTGTTATGGTTGTTTCCCTCACGGGTTATGATCTCCCATTAGCTTATTCCAAAGCTTAGCTATTCTGACTTATGATCGGTTTAGGGGGAACATGTGTTTGTGTGGTGTGTTCGGGCCTCCAAACCCGTACCGTCTTAACTTAAGTTACTCGTCCGACTATTAGGACGGTAATGAGTGTTGTTGTATAACGAGCTTACCATGAGGGTGACACCATTCTCTAGGCTCACCAGTGAATTAACTATGTTTGGGTCGGTTCCTAAGAGGACCGTTCCCGTTATGTTATGTGATGTTGTTGTAATGCCATTCCTTTTGCGATGTTATCATGTGCACGTCGATACGTGAAAGGGTTGTTATGTTTTGTTATGTGAGGAATGTTATATGTTGTAAGATATGGAGTGTGTGGATCATGGAAATGAATCCCAGTTTGTGATAAGAGGCGTTTAAGGATAACCCGATTTACGGGTAAGTGTCGCCTATTAAGGAAGTAGCTCCATTAGAGGAGGAACACTCTAGGGATAATGAATACCATGAGTGACTTATCAAGTAAGGATGTATTATCCGTTTGTTGAGCCCATTGAGGCAAAATGTTATGTGTTGTGTGTTTACAGTTGCATGCATGATTTAAATATAATCAATCGCATGCTAAGACGACAATTAGTTGTGCGTGGCCCGGTAGCATGTGGGCTGCGGGATTACCATACCAGCAAAGGTGCTGAGCCCCTTGGGGGCCACCCTTTCTCTTCTTTTCCTATTTCAGGTACAGAGAGCTGGAAGCCGTTCGAGAGTAGGACGGGGTAGACATTGTACATGGGTAATCATTTAAGTGTATATATACAGTAGGTGTAGTAAGACCGAAATTGTTGTCGGCATCAGTTTATAAATACTCGGTATAGTTGAAAGGTGTATGTTGTTGTTGTTGTTAATGGAAAGGGATAGTAATGTGTAGTCGCTCGGGAATTTAGCCCATCAGACCGGTACAATGTATGTGTATTAGCCTTGTTAGCCACGTGGGTGGTTAACGGCGTGTAACACCAACGAGTTAAGTTATTTGATGAGGTGTGTATTCCGCTGCAGATTGTTGTTATGTGTTTGTTGTTGGATGGGGTGTTACAAAAAGTGGTATCAGAGCGAAGTATCGCTCTGATGACTGAATTACCGAGCTTAGGAAGTACCGAGTTAGAATTTTAGTACTTTGGGTTAAGGGTTGAGTGATAGCGTGAGAGATACGCTAGTTAGGAACTACCAGTGAATACTGGAAACCTACTACATCCTTCCCGCCCTCCACAACCCCTGTTTTATAACTTGGGAAAACAACGCCAGAGAGATGGAAGTCCACTCCTATTCGGGAATACCCGATCTGGCTGTTATTAAATACCTTTAAAGTACGGAAGACCTGTCATACGGTAGATCCCGAAAACTGGGAATCCCGGAGATGGTTTCCATCTGAACAATGTTAACCGCATTTAATAGCGAAGAATGAAGAATTTCATGTATGAGAGAATAGAATTTCCGGCAACCTGGGTCGACATGCCGAGCAGTCGAGGATAACCAGCTTGCAACGCACCAACCGTGCAACGGGCAAGAAGTGGATTAATAAAACCCGAGACGAGTGTCTACGGAACCACAGTTGTTTAATGATACGCCAACGGTATACCAACCAACAAAGGAACTGCAACGTAGTGCCCAAACAAGAGACAAGTCTCAGTAACCACAACAAATGAGTGGAACGGGCTAGGAAGAGGAAACAATAAAAGAAAAAGGGGTCTCCCAGAATGGGAAACACCCTAGTTAATGATTATCATGTGAAGACAGTGAGAAGTCACCTAGAGGAGTTATTATCAAGACAGTAAGATCAGTGAGGGCCAACAAGGCCACTGATGACAGTGCGGGTAAAAACAATACCGCAACCACTATGTGTGCTTAACCGATAGCCAGTTAGCATGGCGCACTTGCTATAGCAAGTGCTGCTATAACAGGGCTGTTCGGGAAATTTTAACCACTACAAAGTACTTGGTAAAGTACCATAAAGTTAAATGTGATCGTCATAACAGTGGAAGGGCCTGTTAGCCTAACCTCTGTAATTGGAAGTACACCAGTCAGCAAGAAGCTAGATTTGGTTAAGGCAAGAAGGCATTGTAAAACCATGAGAATTTTTCTTTCAACTTAGATTTATTCAAACTCTTTTCTTTTCAAAACCAGATTTTCTTTCAAACCAATATTTATTTCTAACCTTCTTCTAAACCAAACCAGTAAAACCAAGGGTAGTTGATAAGAATTCAACAATGGATAAACTTTCCCTCGATTAAGTCGGGAAGCGGAATAATATTGTCACGGGACAATATAAGGGAGTTGACAACATAATACTTCACCTAAGCGTGTGACGGACACTACGAGTGTACCAACTGTAATGTGGGACGACCGCACTCCGATAGGAGCTTGTGGGCCTGACAGACCTACTTATGGGTTAGTTGGGTAAGTAGTAATGTATCAGTATGGTACCCCACATATGTATACGGGTAGAGTCCGAAACACGGGAAGTAGTCGACTCCGTACTACGGTCAGCAGTATAAGTCAAACAAGAACTAAGGATTACCATGAATGGTTGAAGTTAAGGAACTCAGTTAAGTTAACGAGACTAAAGGAATTAGTGAATTCCTTTCAAGGAAATGTTTAAGAGTCAGGAGGTGCGAAGTGCACTAACTGAATGTAAAGACATCGTATATGACTTAAGGATCCTCAGGGATAAACATGATAGCTGGAATGGTGACCCAGCCTGTACATGGCAAAGCAGATGCCTAATGTGGACACATTAATGTGCAATGAACGGGATGAAACTCCCTGAATGAGTACCTACACTACCAGGAAATGTTGATCTTCACAGAAGGAGATAATAAGCCAGTTAAGAACGCAAACGGCGTGGCTAACTGAGAATACCAATAAGTGCGAACCTGATCTGATGTAATGGCATAACTTAGCAACACCCAGGAGCAATCCTTGAAGGGTGTTTGCATCAACAATTGTTGCACGAAATGGCATGACAGAAACACGAGGGTTGAAACTAACACCCGGTTTAGACATAAGTTGTCAGGAGACGGACTGACAATCCTGAGGGGCATTCCATGAAAGGAGACGGAATGCAACGAACTTGTCATGGAGCTCAATATAACATCCAAACCATGTAATGTTGTACAGAGAAGTACATGTGTGTGGACAGCCTACAATGAGCACAACTCAAGGCAAATAAGGCTTATAGGCCACAAATAAAATGTGTTATGTAAATTAGATTGATTGCAGAAGTTTATGTTATATAAGTGAATAGAGTGGAGAACGAACCACTGCACTAAGAGTGGGGATACCTCTCGATGCTGTGAAACCGCTGGAGCGGTAGTTATGTGAACTAAGCTCAAGAAATATGTTAAGGATGGACAATATTATTATTATTTGAGAGCAGTTAGTTTAGTAGTATGTGTGTATAAAGTGAAGCACCGAGCTAAATAACGTCGGTTTAAGACTCGAGTGAGCAACGCTCAAGGAGCATTCGGTAGTCATCCAAATAATGACGAACCATAATGTGAATAATATAAGTATAGGTGTGGAAGTTAATGTGACAGTAAATACCATGTAAGTTATTGTTATGCAATGAGTAAGAGCACGGTTCGCAGCTGGCGACCGTTGTATCAATGTTATTGAGTAATAATGTGGCAGATAAGACCAGTAATGAGTTAAACTCAGTGGAGATGCAAGGTAAGCGATGTTAAACAGACTGGGCAATAAGCCAGTGGTAGGTACTATGTGATGAGGAACTCAGTGTAAATTCCATGGCGAGTCGCATAAGAGATTTACTGTCAAGAGTTTACGCCTCTGCACTCTGTATGACTGAGTGTTTTGGTATTGCACTTGCGCAGTAATGATCAAGTGGGATAGCTAGGAATTGGAAACATGTTAATTGTGGAGCAATAATGCTATAATGGCCGATGCATAGGAAATGCAAGACCGCACCAATAAAGGAGTACTTGTACAAAACCAAATGTGGAGACATGATTAACAGTAAGTGACTACAGTAGCACTAACTGTCAAATATCGGTATGGAATATACCCCAAATGTTAAATAGCTGAGAGAGCACTACACACTAGGTAGTAGCTCAATCTCAACCGACAGTAAGTCGGAAGGGAACAAGTCAATCATTGTGAAATACATAGCTGTATACACAGTAAATCGTTATGGAAGTAGATAGAAAGTTTATAACTCACCGAATTCGCTAACGGTAAGAGATACCACGCGTCGGTTGAGAAACCATTGTTACCAAGATGAAGGTGACAATTGGGGATGTACAATACAGTAAGAATAACAAATGGGACAATTAAGCTCTACAGTTATTAGAGTTTCGCAGCAGAAACTAGTGAGCCAGTGATTCAAGTGTTGAATGTACATGGTGAACACAAGTGAATGGCTAATTATTAACGCCTAGAAGCCTAACAGGCCAGAATCGAAACCAACTAAGAGTTTAAACAAACTACAATGAGAATTCTTGGTTTAGGAACTAAACCGCCAATATGGTTAAGATCCTCTAATCAGAATTCATTGTGTAATAGACCGCGTGGAAGTTAAAACACTTCACGACGGCAGAACATTTTAAGCCAATGTTTAGTGATTGATTACGTGGGCGTAATCCCTTTTAAGGGGGGTAGAGCGCAAAACCACTTAGTGTGTATTACCATACAAGTGTACGTGATTTATGTTGTGCATAGCACAAAATAATTTGTTTTGATGATTGGTGTGTGTGTTATGTAAACATACGCATTCATTCATCGTTTAATTGTGGTAATTGCGCACAGAAGATGCGAATACCATTGTGATAAGTGTGTTGATTTGTTAACAATTGTGTGTGATAGTACAAGTGTGGGGAGTAGAGAAACTCCCAAGGAACAAAAAAAAAACCCCGACAGTGTACAAACGTGAAACTGTGTGTTGTATTTTGATAAAATATATGTGTATATATATATTATATAGTGATTCATGAAAGGGTATGAAACCGACATAAAACCTAGTGAGAATAAGATTCCCTAGGTAACAAGATTAAGGTGTATGTAGATAACTGATAGACGAAGTTCTATCCCTTGGAGATGTTGTGATCATGATTAGAATGATTAAAAAGATAGAAAATTGGAAATGAGTGATTTATTTGATGCTTGAAAATGAAGTGGGAAGTGGAACTTGATTTGCATGCGATCAAGGGAAGCCGAACACAAATTGGGGTGGAAGGATAGTTCAACACTGATGCTGATCACATTAGGGTTGAATGATTCTTGAAGCTCCCCTTAAGTGGTCACAAATAACCACGCTAAGAAAAGAAGCAAAGAGCATAAGTTGGACTTGGAGTTGTATGTGTTTTCAAAAAGGATTTTGAATTGGTATTTATAAAACGTTGATAGATACTTTACATAATTAAAGTTCTCTTACTTAACCTCTCAAGGAAAAATTTTTAAATTTAAGTGACTCTTTTGATCTCCCAAAGGAACGGGGACGGAAGGTGTCCATCGCGACCGGGTTCTGCGGGATCACAGTGTATATCAAAGATATTTTTGATTGCTATACATGCTATGACATGTTGTGTGGTATGTGTAATAAATGTTATTTTGACTTTACTTTCCTAAAGTGTATGCTATTAAGACCTATGAGTCTAAATGTGTTGTGTTACATAGACCTATGTGTCTAATGGCTGTTATGTTATCAAGACCTATGTGTCTAAATGTTGTTATGTTACCCAAGACCAGAGAGTCTAAGGGTTGTTATGTATGTGTAAATGTTGTTAAGATACCCGGACCATTGAGTCCGAGGCTATCATGTGAATATGTTATGTATGGATGTGAATGTGTTACCCAGACCATTAAGTCCGAGGTCGTGATGTAAAGTGTGTTTGGTTATGGAAGTTTTATTTCTATAAGTAATCCCCGTATTCTAATCCAAGATGTGTGGGAAGTGTAAACTTCGAGGACGAAGTTCTTTTAAGGGGGGTAGATTGAAATACCCTAAACCTTGATATGTGGTTTAAATATCAAACTATGGTATGTAAAGGCTAAAAAGTGCCTTAGAAACGTCAGGGAACAATTTAAACCATAGTAAAATGCAATAAAGCACTAAGATACAGTTTGAGCAAAAACATGCCTTAAGCTAGGAGTGAACTTGGTTAGGACCCAAAGAGCCTACCAAGACTTAATAATATTCAAGTATGATTTAATAAGACTAATTAAGTCCTTAGGAAACTTTGGTAGACAATGAAACCAAACAAAACACAAGAATATACCTTAAAGTCAATAAGAGCAAAAATGTGCTCTAAGCTTGGGATAAATTTGTATAAGACCTAATGGTCATACTTATACCTTATAAATATGTTAATGAACATATTAAATCAATTACCAAAGAAAACCAAGCTTGAAAACAAGTTAAAACACAAAAAGTGCTTTAAGGAGCCTTAAAGCACGTTTTTGAAAAATTGTCTTGTAAATGAGTTTTGAATGGCTAAATGTCCATCATCACTCTTTAATTAACATGTGTACTATATAGTATCACATTTGGAAGTCTATATCAATGAGAAATCAAAAATTTCACTTCTATGTGCCTTGTTTTATGAATAGTAACTTTTATAAGCTAGTTTGTAACATATGTTGTTATAAGTAATTAAATTGGTCAACAAAGACTATTATACCCTTCTAAGTATATGGGGGCCGATTTTATAAGTGGTGAGTCACCACCCTTGCTAGTTAGTTAAAGAAAGAAAGAAAAAGTAAGTAAAAAGGTTACTTTTGCTTTATAACATAAATATCTCCAAATCTTACCTCTCTCCTCACTTTTCCTTCATTTCTCCTTGCTCCCATCGTCACCTATATTCCTCCTCCCTTCTCCATCTCGTTTTGCTACAGCCCACCTCCATTCTTCATCTTTGAGTGCTTGTAACTCATGGCTCCAAGCTCCGAATTTAATTCCGAGACTACCATTCTCTTAGTTGGAGCAAGCTCTACAACATTGTCTTTTCAAATCATCAAAACCACCATTTCGGTGCCAAGGAGAACTTCCATGGAAGGAGCTTGAGCTTATATTTTTATGCCTTGTTGATCACCTTTGCTTCAAGGTAAAAAAACCAAAGAAAGAAAACTCCATTTCCTTCATTTTTGGTGTTGACCGAAAATGCACCTTGTAATGGTGTCTTCTCTTGTCTTGTTTTAGCTTCATTTGAATCTTCCAAGGGCTAGGAGGAGTCCTCTCTTGATACTCATTCAAACCCTCTTCAAAGATCAAGGTAAAATAACTACATTAATGTTTTTGAAACAATGTAAACCTAGGGTTTACAATGAGATGAAGCTTAAAGCTTGTATACTCATTTCAATGTTTGTATATTGTGTAGTAGTTGACAAGAATCAAATACTTTACCGGTTATGTAAGGAAACAAGAAAGAAGTTGTTTGGAAAAGAGGTAAATATACTAACCTAATGTTGTTTAATGCCTTAGGAGAAATGAGCTTATAATGCTTGTTAAAACTACCTAAAGAGCAAATGGTGAATGACCTAGTAAAATGCTCTCAAGGAAACTAGTAAAAGGCATATGTATTGTTGAGTGTACTTGCAGGTCAAAGGCAAATACAATGTGGGAAATTCAGTGTTTAAGGTTTATGCAATTTAAGGGCCTAAGAGCCATGTTATTTAAGGGCCTAAGTGCGAAGCAATTTAAGTTTATGCACTACATTGTGATATAGTGTAAAATTTGGTGAATGTTGTGTGTGAGAATACTCTTGGTGGTTTTAGGTGTTCTTGAATGGAATAAGGTAAAAACCTAAGTGTTTGGATGTTAGAATATACAAGAGAAGCTATGGCAAAATTTAGTTGATGAACAAAGGAGTTCATGTGTTGTAATGAGATTTTATGACCTAGAGGATGCTAGGAATGGTTAAGTGTGAAGATGGTGAATTAAGGTGTTCTTAAGTGTTAAGATGCCTTGGGCATAATCTTGGAGGATTTAGAAATCAAATGAGTGTTTTATACACACCAAAGTTATGATATGTGAAGTATTAAGTCTTGTTAAAGTTTAGGTAAACAAAGGAAAAGTAATGCCTTGTGAAGGTCTAAGTGTAAACTTGTGGATATAGAAGGAATTGTGTAATGGAGGTGTTTGTGAGGAATGATGCTTGGAGTAGATGTGATGGTGGTGAGAAAACATTTTAGTTAGTTGTTATCATAAGTATAAACCACCACTTAGGAACTTAGGGAAAAACATTACAAGTGTTAGGAATTTTGCAAGAATTTGAGTGAATGATCAAGGAGCTTGATGGTGGGTCAACTAATGAGTTTAATGGATGATTTAAGAGGGTGTTTAAGTGCCCAAATGGTGTTAGAACATATAAGAGAACTTGTGGAGGAGTTTGGAATAAGATAGGCATTTTTAGGAGAGTTTCTGCAGCCGACCTACCCATGGGACCGACCCCAGTCTGGGTCGGTCGGGCTGAAACTGTGAAGTTGGATGTTCTCTGCAGCCGACCTACCCAGGGGGTGGGTCGGTCGGACCTTAAAAAAAAAAAAATTAAATTCTAAGAATGTTAAGTGGTATTAGTGGTATGCCATTAAGAGAGTATTGGTGATTAGAAAAATAATTATAAAAGGACTTAAGAGATTAAGTTAAGTAAGATAATTTAAATGTTTAAGGTTATAAAATGAAATGTAATGAGGGGATGTTAGGTAATGATGATATAAGGTTGTTTAAGACATATTAGGTGGGTTATAATGACAATCAAGTAAGTGAAAAGTTGTAGTAAAATGTGAAAGTAAACAAGTTAAAATGTGAAGTTATGTAACTAAGTTAACGGGGATAAGTTATGAACATTAGACTTTAAACAATCATGCTACCCCAATGTTAATAAAAGTACATGTAATGTTATCAGTTGTTCGAGAGTTGCTCGAGGAACATAAGTGGACATGATAAAGTGGACTCCGGTGACAGGTATGGTTTTCTTGCAACCTGTGTCCTACCGGATTACACCGGCTTGTATGCCAATGTGTTTTCTGTATGTTTGCCACGTTGTAAGATAAAACATGTAATGAGTTTACAGTAATTCATTTATGTGGCGTGTTCAACTCCGATACCGTTTAACCCCGGAAGTGTTAACCTTAGTTAACTGAGTCTAGGATCACATGAGAGTTCGGTATTCAAATTAAACGACCCGAACCATGGGACGTTCTAACCACGGCTATGCGTGAGTTGATTATGTGATGTTTGTGTATGTGAATGTAGGGATCTCCCTTGTATGTTTAACCCAGTTGTAATACTGTAAGGTGTGTAGTTATGATAGACTCCATACTGTAAGGTGTGTAGATAATTCGAACTCCTTGTACATATATAGGAGATTTATTTGTTAGAATTCTAACAAGAGTTTATAAATAATATTTGTAGTAGTTTTTCAAGAGTTTACCTTAGGAATTTAACAAGGTATTTTTGATACACCTTGAGTTGATTGTAAATCCAAGTTTCCTTCATGAAATAATGAAGAAAATATTGGTTTAGAAGCTCTTATAATTTCGAAAATGATTTAGATATTTACTTAGGATTTTTCAACATAAAAAATATACCTTAGATTAACCTTGGTTACTCCTTGAATTGATGTTGAATCAAGACAACTCCTTGGAGTACAAATTGTTGGCGATTTGTTGATAGGTTGCTAGGATTATTCTTGCTCCAAGACTTGATAGAATTAACTAGGAAATAACATTAAAATGGTGTTAGGAATTATTACACCATTAATGGAATTTATTTAGCATTTAGGAATTGAAGAAAAGAGAGCATAAGAGATAGAACTTACCAATTGGTTTAACATGGCAAGTAGAGAGAATGCTCACGTAGAGCTTTTGTAGAAGAGAATGAAGGTAATTTAGAACTTGATTATTATTGTTTAATTACCATTATTATATGTCTTTATTTATGTTTATTTGCTTACTTAATATTAGCTTAAAAAAAATCTGATTGTAAAGCCTTCCAAATCCTCTTGCCCTTACGGTAATGGTGGAGAAATTTAATGGAGTTGAGCATCTCCAATTATGTAGCACTAATCAACTAAAAGAAATGGTTGTAATTAAACTTAGTTTGTTTATCAATAGGCATGTGTTTAGGCTTAGTTTTATATGTAATTATTGAGCATTAATTCTCTTTACTTGTGCAGGTTGATCGGACAAGCAGCAGCTCTTCAATTTGGATACTTACGGTAATATGGAGTATAGAAGCCTAGTTGATTTGTTAATCACCAACATGCTTATCTTGCTCATTAGTATATGTCTTCCTTTTCTAAATGCTACAGCACTAAACTCCACTACCATGCATAATGTTACGTAATGGAGCACATAGATTAGATTCTTTTGTTTGTTAATAGCAAAGCATGATAATTATTTAGGTTTATTAGTTGATTAATACTCTCTCCTATTCTAAATATAAGTCGTTTTAGGCTTTAAAATTATGTTCAAATTATAAGTCGTTTTAGACTTTTTGTATCTATCTTTCTACTTTTACCCTTTCTATTTTTTTAATTATTATTATCATTGCACTCTACTTTTTATCTTACCAATAAAGTATACTTACTTTTTTATTCTCCCAATACAAAAAGTAAGGGTATACTAGTCTTTTTAAACTCTTTCTTAAAAATTGTTGAAAAAGTCTAGAACTGCCATCACTTGATTTAGATGGTCATTTCATCCACTTTTAAGTTATCAACTCGTGGTGTAAAAACTTTAAGGTAATTGCGTAAAACGCATTTTTATGACACCGAATGTGCGTTTTTGTGCTTTAAGGATTTATCTGCGAATTAATTAGTCACTATGACTTCCAGATGTTTATTGACATTATTTATAGTCAATAATAATATATTGAGGTGTTACATTAAATTATATGGGGTTATATAAACTTGTAATTCAATTCTCGGGCTAAAGGGGCACTCCCGAGGTAAAAGGAGCGTTAAGAAATTTCCTCCGAGCTCTTTGTTTATTTTTGAAGAAGTAACTTGGGAATCCCCTTTAGAATAATTAATAATAATTTTAGGAACTCTAAGAATAATTTATATAGGGGTTCGTGCCTCCTTGGCACTCCTCCTAGGCATTCCCGGACCTTTATGGGACCCACATCGGGAACTTCCGAGAACTTTGTATATTTATTCAGTTCTAACTGAGAACTTGTATTTTAAAGATCATAAAATGATCCTTGATTAAATTCATGTAATATCCATAGCTTATATAATTATTTAACTTAAGGTCGGGCTTTTAACACCTTAAGGAGTTTAGGTGCGTTTTTTAACGCCCAAGTGTTTATATGTTTTCTTAGGGTTTAATAAACCCCCAAATAATATTTATAATTCCTCAAATAATATTTATTTACTTATATTTAATTGTTTAAATGTTAAGGGGTATTTCACCAGGGCTTGATTATTGCCTACAATTTGGTTATCATTACATGGAACAAAGACAGTCACAGTTAGACTCCAAGGAAAAGTTTTCATAACTCGATCAACAATTACAATTCCATAAAGTATTATTTCCTCCGCCTTAAAGCTTGGCTTTTTCTTATTCCATTTAAACTCCATGAATCAGGTGAACCATATGTTCATCCTAGGTTAAGTATCTATTAGTACCATCTCAAACCTTAGGTTTCCAGTTTGAATCCTACGATTTGGTAACAGGACAGTCAAAGCTTATTGTTTGTTTCTATCTCTTAGAACGTGGTTAATCCACAAACTCAATGACTTCCAAAAATAGGTCGATTAGGTGTATCAAATTGAGGATTTAGAATCACAGGGATTAGTATGTAACGTTAAGAATTTTTACATGTAAAAATAATTGTTACAAGCCAAGGGGTATGTTTTCCTACTTTTAAATTTAACTTCCACTCACTTTTAGTGTATATATTAATTCAAACTCTTAATATAACTTATACTATCTTCATTGCAAGAGTCAAGGAGAGTTATTCGTTACCATATTTATATTAAAATTTATATTACATAGGGGGTTAACCTTATTTGATTTCTTGCGCTCTTTATTCGCATTCATAAATTGAGCTGTCATAGAAGACATATGCTCGTATAGAACTATAAGGATAGTGTAGGACGTGAGCCTCAAAATAGGGTAGGTATATTTAATGATACTTAGCCCTCTGAAATGTATGAATACTCCTCAACGTTTTAGGTTTACAACCTCCAAATTATATGTATATATGTAGCATTTGGTATTGCTAATTAGGTAGTTCTCCGGACTTCAGAAAATATAGATTCAAAGTTTGTTCTCTCCCCTTTATTAATTAGGAGTCCAGCACTGTCACTATATTGATATTAGCTGAGACCCTTGGTATTTGCTCAGGTATTTAAAACCCGTGCTTATCCATGATGGATTTTTAGTTATATATTTTGAGATTCTGTTTCTCTATTGTCATATTTCAAGGTTTCGCACTATCTTCTCGCGAAGTTAATAAGGGATTGTAAGATTTTCCAGTCCCGCACTGAGCGGTAAGCTCGGTGCCTGGGTATCCCATAAAATTTCAATGTTTGCTCTTCATGAACAGGCCTTCATCAAACCCTTTTGACAATTCATGTAGTCTTAAGTATTTTATATTAATTAATGTATTCCTTTTCATGACATCTGCTCGTCATTTAGGCAGGTTGTAATTTGTAGTTACTGTAAGTTTGGACAGTTGATATCGCCCTTCGGCGGTCCAATCAAAAACTAATTTATTATTCCTCACTGTACTATCTCACACCCTTTATCCCAAGGCTAATCCCGGTTTGTATTCGGTTTAATACTCTTAATCCCATGGTACACTAATCTGGATTCTCCACCAAATATCAATGCGTCTCCTAACTTCAAAATAATCTTGTTCGCCTTATCCATCCTCTTCTGATCACCGTATAAGAACTCAGCATCATCTCCTATGGAGAATGATACAACTGGTATCCTAGGAATTCGTGCTCCATCTACCTTTCTTACTTCACTATATAACCTAGCCTGTGGATCCCAATCCTTACACATACACATCATATATAATTTAAGTTTTGATCCCTTCTCATATCTTGGAGTGTAAAATCCTCCAAGGCCTATTCCCAAAGTTCTACATTCATTTACAATAGCTATTTGTTCCCCTATAGTTAAATATTGCTTGAGTAAGATCATGCCGGGTCAAAGTACTTGGCATTCTACCTCTGGATATTCCCGACCTTTGCTCATAGGCTCAGGTGACATCGGTCTCATAAGTAAGGGAAAACAAATGTCGAAGTATCCTATTAGGTGAGAGGTTACCTAAGTTAGGTCTCTTTAAATTTTTGATACTCACTAACACATACAAGTCTCATCGACTGATAACAATAAACACACATTCATGTATCATGCATTTGGTTTAAGTTCTAGGCTTACCGGTTTCACGCTGAGCGCTAGCCTCAGCGCCTGAAGTTCCCACTGTGTACAGGGTGTTTCTTCCTAGAACTATATCCTTTCCCTTCTGACTCCCGGAGGAGGATGGCTATCCTGCCAGTCCTCTAGTATAGGTGTTGTTCTGCGGCATCTGGCCTCCTCTTGGTCCGCCCATAGCTGGTGTTCTCTGCGCACCTCTAGATCCCTTGTATACTCGGCTCCCTGGATTGGAAAAGCACTCATACTCCCTGTGACCTTCTTTCCTGCAATAACAACATTCTACCTTCCTGCCTGAGCAATCTACTCCTGGGTGATCATTCCCACAGCGTTTACAGTAGTAGTGACGCTGGGGTGGCTTATTGCCTGCCTTAGGTGGTGCCGATCTAAGTGGCTGTGCATCAATGGTTGGGCCGGTCAGACGAGGGATCTGCTCCTTCGTCTTCTGACCATGGAAGTCCTTCCGCCCTTTCTTCTTATCAAATAATTTCTTCCCCTTCCTGTAGTAACCGTCAGAGGTTGCTCCACCATCATCTCCTTCAGTACTCTTTCTCCTCTTTCCTTGGGCCTCTTCCCTGGACTGAAGCATTAACTCCGTTGCTGATGCTGCGTCATAGCATTCTTGTAAGGTAGCAAAACGTATTGCTCCCATGGCGCCCTGGATGCAAAATTGCAAACCTCCCCTAAACTTCTGAATCTACACGGTGTCGGAGTAGTCGACCCCTGGAGTGTAGTCCAACAAGCTGATGAACCGTGCGTAGTATTGGTCAACTGTTTGACTCCCATGGATTAAAGTCTCGAACTCTTGTCGCTTCCTCTGCTTCAAGTGTTCGGGGTAGTACTTCTCCCGTAACACTTCTACAAATGCTGTCCATCCAAATTCCGATGTAGCTCTATGGTGGCCCTCCACAGACCGCCACCAAATATCAGCTGCGTCCTACAGGTTGTACGCGGCGATGTCGACCTTCTGGTCTTCTGGAACTCGAACAGCTTTGAAGGCCTTCTGGTGCTCCACTATGAATTGCTCCAGTGCGGCGGGGTCCGGTTTCCCTGAATAAGTCGGTACTCTCGCTTCTGCAACGCTCTTCAACCAGTTGGTTTCCCTGGGCTGCGGCGGGTGGGGTATGGCTTCCGTAAGTTGAGCTCCTAGCTGCTGCGCGAAGGCTGCCATGGCCGCTGCTAGGCCCGATACTGCTGGAACGTCTGCCGGTGTCTCACCACTGCGTCCACTGCTGCCTCCACGTGGTCTTCCAGCTCTTGACATCTATAGGATAGTATCCTATTATTTCTACTCGGTTGCTACACCGTTTTACATACACAATCATAAACATGTAAGTAAGCTAACTACCTACAATAAAGATATCCGTAAGAATTTTTCTTTCTAAGTCACGAATCCTCACAGACGTTTCCCGTATCCCAATATTCCTATGCTCATGTTCTTGACTCAGTATTCTTCATCGGAGCGTAACTACACTCTGATACCACTTTTTGTAACACCCATAATCCTAAACCTGTAATAACGTCGTAAGTTGTAGCATAATAAATAATAATTTGCAGCAGAAAATAAAACTATCTACCTTGGTGTTACACGCCGTTACTCACCCTTGTGAGTAACAAGGCATCCTTACTCCTTCCAACACTTCAACTCCTCACGCTGTGATGAACAGATACTGAGCACTCTAATTATTACAAACCAAATCCAAACTAAATGAGCAACTAACTGAATACAACAACCTCCTTAATACAACACATAACAAACTGAAAGAGTTCTTTATTAAAACCCATCTGCTACCCTATGCCCCGCACTCCGTCTTGTGTCTTCTTCAGTAATCTGAAATGTTTTGCCTATTGAAGGGCTCAGCAATCGAAATGCTGGTATGCTAAATGTAGTCCTAAGTCATCTAGATTCCTTAAGTCATTTTAGCCATCTTGATACTAGATTCTTTACATGAAGTACCGGTTTACAACAATAACAGTAATAACTGTAAATGCTAAACAAACACATAACAGTTCACCTGCAAATCACATCACATAATAGTAAAAAACAACCAGATACTCAATCACCAATAATCCATAACAATAACCAAACAAGATACGCGTAGTAATTAACTGTACTTGTTAGTTGGCCACCTGGCCCTTATCCTTTAAACCAATCACTTAACCTTTTCCAATTAACTTCCACCTCAGGCGTCATGTTAAGACAACCCTTAATAACTTATCAATGGACAGTATGTCCCCTGGGTTCCAAAGGAACCGTTATCAGCTGACCTTATGGCCCAGGATAATATATTGACCGATCCGGTCGAACCTGTGCACCAACGGCAGTGCCCTCCGCCATCGTCGAATGTGGACAATGGATTCCCTTGAGTTACTCCCCATTGAAGTCTCTCGTAGTGATCACGATGCGCAACCAGAAAGTCGAAACAGTCTGGATTCCTCTCTTTATAAATTAGCCCTTTAGTTAGTGATACAATATCCAATCCTTGAGTTAAGACTATAACAGTTGACCATCCGTTAGGTTTATTAATACCTAAAGGTCAGTTAGTCTTGTTCCAGTTTAGATGTATAAACTTCCAATCATAAGACGTTCGCGTAAAAATAAAACACAGTGGTGTCGAGCAATACAGTATACAATATCATATACAAAAATCACAGATATCGCTCTTAACAATTTAAACACACAACGTCTGGACCTCAGGAAAATTCTTAGGACATTCAGACCACACAATTAACATACCGTTCACCGAGATAACAGCTAGCTTGACAATTCACGCTCTAGTAATTCCTTCCCGTACGCTGTTATATATACATGCAATACCGGGTATTATTATTACAACCATTCACTAAATATTACAGTAATGTCACTGTAGAGTTTATACTCGTAGTATACTAACTCTGTATGTTCTTTATTTCTCCCTGTTACTTAACAGTGGTTCTAGGTAGTTCATCACTTCATTATTTTCCATATATCAATATCATTTGGTTATTTTTATTATAACCACAATTATTTTATAAACCTTACATTATACTCCATAATATACCATAATACATTATGTTACTTAGTTTTAATTCCTTTCTTTATTAAATCACAAAACCATCCTTATAAATTCGGTAATTACTTAATGAACACCTAACTTTTATAATTCACCAAATGACCACTTAACTTTCGGTATTTATAAAATGAATATACTAATCTTTATAAATTACTAAGTAACCATATAACTTTTATAATTTACTAATTATCATTATTACATTCGGAGTTTGCAAGGCAAATATATTAATTTTTATAAATTACCAAATGACCATAATTATTTTCGGTCTTAACATATAATTCTCTTATATTCACATTTTAATCCCAAAACTTTATATAATTTACATATTAACTTATAAACTATAGTTTTAATATTTAATTTCCTAAAATAACCAAGTGGACACTTATATTTTCGTAAACCACCGATTCACCCCCTTTTTAATTTGATTTCACATATATCTTTTATAAATTACATATCCACCCCAAAACTTATATAAACTTAATATTTTATGTCATAAATCCTTTTAACCCAAAGTTTTTGGTCAACACTTTGACCAAGACTTAATTTCATAATTAATACTTTAATATACCCATAAATTCATATGTACTCTTGGTTTTATCCCAAACTTTCCAATAATTACAAAATAGCCCAAAAACTTTATAAATTTTTATTTTAACACTTAAACACTTATTTAAATTCACCAAAATTCATAATATTAATTCCTACCTCATATTATATCATAATATACCAAACAACTCCTTAAACTCTCGCCTTTTATTATTTGAACTTTAAACTTTTCAAAATTTACATTTTAGCCACATAACTTATTATACTAGCCATATAAATACTTGTAGCTATTTTTAATATTCCCAAAATTTATAATATAAGTTAATACACTTATATATATTTCAAAAATAACCAATATACTCGTATCATTCTTGGCTTTAATATATATTTACTATATGGTTTTAAAACTTGATTTAAATTTTATAATATATACATATAAATGTATATAAGCCATATAACACTTATAAAAATTATGCTAATGACTTAGAATGATTATAAACTCAAAATAGAACATTTTATTCCTAGACAATTCAGGTTATATATATATATATGCATCGTAATTAATTTTTGTGACACCAATTTATACCTTAAGTTAATAATCTTACCTTATATGTTATAAATTATTTTTCTTGATATTATAACCCAAATATTTTCGGCCTTAATATTACTAAGGCTTATACATAATTTTTATACCAAAGTTTGAAGCTTAACTCAAGCTTAAACTTAATAAATCTTAATTATAGAAACTTACTCCTTAAATCAAGACAATTCTTGTACTTGATTTCTCCTTGAATTCCAAGCTCTTCTAATGCTATTTTGATGAAGAGAATTTGTCCTCCTTGTACATATTGAGGAGATCCATTTGTTAGACTTCTAACAAGGATTTATAGATAAGACTTGGTGTAGTTTTACAAGAGTTTACCTTAGGAATTTAACAAGGTATTTTTGGTACACCTTGGGATGATTGTAGATCCAAGTTTCCTTCATGAAATAGTGAAGAGAATATAGATTTAGAAGCTCTAAACTTTCAGAAATGCTTAAGGTATTTTCTTAGGATTTTCAACATGAAAATATACCTTAACTTGATCTTGTTGTTCCTTGTGTTGTTATGGAATCTAGGAACCTCCTTGGAGCACTAAAGCTTGGCGATTTTTGGCAAGGTTGCTAGGATGATTTCTTGCTTCAAGACATAGTAGATTTAACTAGGAAATTACATAGAAATGGTGTTAGAACTTAGAAACACCATTAATGAGCCTTTGAAGCTCTAAGGAATGAACTAACAAATGAAGAAGAAAAGAGAGAGTTTGGAAGCCTTACCAATCGGCAATGGAGTGGGCAAAGGAAGAATGAAGCCTAACTCACGTAGGAAATAAGGAAGGCAAAGGGTGGAATTATTTTGACACAATAATTGTAAAATTGTTTAGTCTTTTCTTTGTTTATTATTTGATTGTTTGGCTCAAGAAAATGCCCATTATTCATGCTAGGTTTCGGCTGATTGATAAGGGAATTGGAAAGTCTTTGTTTGACCACTTGAAGGAAGAAGACAAGACAAGAGTGCTAGGAATTTAGGTAAGGTATTTCTTTAGCATTTTCTAAGTTAATTTGTCCTTGTTTCTTTTTGTATCTTACGGTAATGAATGTGTGAGTAGGCAACTGATTTTCTTTGTCTTTTGAAACATGATCACATTCCTAGGTTGGTAGATGATTTAGCTTGATTTTAATAAGGCAATCAAGCCTTCTTTTCATGCTAAAAATTGGCACCATGTGCTGCTTGTAGTCTATTTGATTTTCATCAATTTGAACATAGACATGTGCATTGTTAGGTGGTGTCTTCTTTTGACTAGATAAACAGCAAATAAGACTTGTTTTTCCTCCCAAAAATCGGCAGCCATAATGTAGTACATGGGCTGTTTTGTTTGTATACTAGCACATGGTATAAAGTAGATTCTAGGACTTACTTTTGCATTTTTAATTTCATTGTTATTATATAAGCTAATCTCTTCTTGTTGTTTCTTGCAGGTATTAAGGTAATGTAAGGCTCCTTATTTGACTGAATTATTTGAAATTATCATATGGCACATGTAGGAATGAGTCATCATTCCATAAGGCAAAATTTTAAACTAAAACTAGTCCAAAACCACTCAAAATGGCGCCTAATATGGAGAGTAAATGGGACTGATTTTTAATTTGATTCCTGTCACACTATATTGTATTAAGACCCTATTATAACATGTAATAGGTTCCAGCATTTATTTGGTACATTTATATCATGGTAAAAGATGAAAGTTCTAAGGTAAAAATGCTGATTTTAGGTACCTTTTGACCCAAAAATTGGCCCTACTTGTGTATGATTTTAGCACTGGAATTAATTGATTTAGATGGTCCATTCATCCCCTTTTAATATTATCAACTCGTGGCTCCTCAAAAACTTCAAGGTAATTGCGTAAAACGCGTTTTTGTGACACCCGAAGGTGTGTTTTTGTGCTTTAAGGATTTTCTAGAAATTAAGTG
The DNA here is from genome assembly GCA_023374045.1 of Limonium bicolor. Lineage (NCBI taxonomy): Eukaryota > Viridiplantae > Streptophyta > Magnoliopsida > Caryophyllales > Plumbaginaceae > Limonium > Limonium bicolor. The sequence continues at coordinate 501,264,526 of CM041776.1, forward strand.
GTCGCTATGAGTTCCAAGTGTTTATAAACATTTTTTATAGTCAATAATAATATGTTAAGGTGATACATTGAGTTACGTGGGTTTATATCAACTCATAACTCAATTTTCGGGCTACCGGGACACTCCCGGGGCAAAAAGGAGCGTTAAGAAATTTGTCCGAGCACTTTGTTTATTTTTGAGAAAGTAGCTCGAGCATCCTCATTGGAATGATGAATATTAGTGATAGGAACTCTAAGAATGATTTATATTGGAGTTTGTGCCACTTCGGTACCTCTCCGGGGCATTCTTGGGGGTTTATGGGGCCCTCAACGGGAACCTCCGAGCACTTTGTATTTAACTGTGAATTTAGCGTGAGAACCTCATCTTATATGTTTAGTAAGGTGTTATGGTGCATTTAAAATGAAGTGTAATACTTTAAATTATTTTATAAAGTATTTCCGGGACTTTCGGGCCTTAAGGGCCCTTAAGGGAACTCCCGGGCATATTGTATTTTTACTCAGTTCTAACTGAGGACTTGTGTTTTAAGGGTCATAAAATGATCCTTGATTAACTTCACATGAGTTTTATAGCTTATAACTTGGTTAGCTTAAGGTCGGGCTTTAACGCTCGTTTTTGACCTTAAGGAGTTTAGGTGCGTTTTTAACGCCTAACTGTTTATATATTTTTCTCAGGGTTTAATAATCCCCCAAATAATTTATATTTCCCTTTATTTAATTATTTAAAGGTTAGGGGTATTTCAGATTAATAGTTGTAAGTGTTAATGGTGTTGTATACTGTTGGGATTATATAGGCGCTCATTTGTCGTTAAAGTTAATTATGGTTTAGAATGATGTATAGGTTAGTATCTCGTTATCACTGCGGTTATGTATGTATTAATAGTATTAATTCTTATTTAATTTATTTATGCTTCTTTACTTGTATGGGCGTGTAATGGCATGTGACACCCAAGTGAGGTTTACTACCGCATGTCTTCCGCTGTGAGACGTTAGTAATTAACGCTTCACGAGTGATTATTACATGATTTACGAGTGGGGTGTTACAGTTATTGGGAGTTTACTAATCTCGTATACTTTCTCACATTCTAGTGAGTTCATAGGTTTATGTTATCGTTTCTTGGTTCGATAGTTTTAGTGTGTTTCCACGTTTTCATTAATTCGTAACAAGACTCTTTCTACGAGTCACTACTCAACAAGACTCAACTATGAGTCGAACTACAGTGCACATTCAACATCAAGCACTTCATCCACAAATACACATTTCATGAATTATATAAACTTCAATTTAATCAACAATCCAACAAGGGCAATATAAAACAGGCACAAGAAAGTGAAAACAATCCGATTCGTGCATTTATCTTGTTATGGTGATCACACAATCAAGCAAGCACACAAATAAGAGTAACCAAGGTAGCATACGGGGCATGAGAAAATCATACCTTTCACCTTGGGTTAACTTTACTGGTTCACCTCACGTTCCTCGGTTCACACTTGTTCCTCTAATAATGTTTCAAACATTGATATTAATATCAAGCTTATACAATACGTAACTTACTACTCCCGTACTTACCCCGGTATCGCGTTATTTCGGTTTTACTTAAGTGTACTTGGTTCCTCAACTTACTCACTCACTTCTCAACCTTTGTTTATACTTCTTACGACCTTTACAAGTCACTAAACAACTCCTAAACATCATCTAAAACAAATACCAATCAATCCCCCACCTTTTAGCCCCCTTTAAAACACTTTCGCAAAGATTCTGGGGGTGGTCCAGGACTTGGTCCGGACCCAAAGTCCCGGACCAATACATGCTCATACTCTCGGCCGTTTTTTCTACCTGGTCCGGGACTTGGTCCTGGACTTAAGTCGGACCACCTTCTGTTTTAACTCTCAGCCTATTTTTTGATGCGGTCCGGGACCTTGTTCCTAACCTAGGTCCCAGACCCTGCTAAAAACTGCTACTTAGGTAATTTTTCAACCCCAAATCAACCCTTAATCCACCCCTAATCATTCCAAAATCTTTCCACATGTTTCCTACATGTTTAAACACACTTAAAACACTCCTTAAACCACCTCAAATCCTTGGTCACATTCACTACCGAATTCTTGTTCAAATTCACAAATATCAATCCTCACATTTTTTCATTTTGCACACTTGTGCATTTCTACTTCCTTTTGATAGTTTCTACCTCCTATCAACCTCACCAAATCACTTAATGACCATTCCAATTCATTCCTAGATAATGAACTTCTAAAACCCAAGTCCAACTCTCATTTTCCTAAGTCTTGCACACTAACCCATTTCTAATTTTTCCAATGCATTACAACACCCTTTTGCTACAGATTTAACACCCTCACATATTCATCCTCCATCTACCATTTCAAGGTTATCAAACATCTCTACTCAGCCCAATATACACCCCACTTCTCCAATTCATCAAGTCACCTAAAACACCCAATTTCTACACAAATTTTGCCATAGCCTCCCCATAAACCTAACATATCCAAACTAATCTTTATCACCAAAATCAATCCTAAACTAGCCACACCCATACAAGGTTCCTACCAGCACACATAGTTCCATCCAACTCATCAAAGCAACAATATAGCTCCAAAATCTCAATAAACCATAATATAACCACAAACTCAAATCACTTGGCTTCAAAGCCCTCAATTCAAACAACAAATCCCAAATTTCTCATCTAACCAACCCAAGCACATTTCCATCAAGATTTTTGGTTCTTTCATTTAATAAACCCATCCCAAATTCTAATACATATAGAATATATGTTAAGGTGAGTTTTCTTACCTTGAATTCTCGAATTTCCTTTTTAAATACTCTTCCCCTCTTCTCCACTTCTATTACTCCAAAAATCGGTCAAGGCAAATCACTTGCCCAATTCTCTATACGAATGTGCCAATGGACATAATGAGTACTAATTAGCTCTCTTAGTTTGTGAAAAAAATTCATGAATTCAAGAAGAGGGCTTAAGGCATAAAATTGGACATTACCTTTGGAAACCCTAGGATTGGTTTTGCCATGAATCAAAGAAGGAGCTCCAACCCACCATTGGAGGTTTGAATGGATGCTCAACAAAGAAAGAAACAAGGTATTAAGAGGGGGCAAAATCGGTCAACACAAGAAAATGGAGGAAATGAGTTTTTCACTTCAAACTTTTTACCTTGTTTGAAAGAGGAGACTCCAAGCTCCAAGTAACACCAACTTTCTCTTCAAATGGGATATACCCATGGAGATGAACTTCATCATTTTTGGGTTTTGAAAAGAGAGAAAGATAGAGCTTGATGAGAGGAAGAAGAATATGTAATTATTTTTGTGTTTGGAGCTTTATCCAAGCTTGGGCAATGAAGAAAATGGCAAGAAGCCATGGGAGAAGAAGAGGAAAAATGTCAGATTGGGGAGGAAGAAGAAACCGGCTGGGAGGAAGAAAGAGAGGAAAGAGAGGAGGGAAAAGAAAATAAAGGAGGAGAGAGAGGGAAAAGGTGTATTTGTACCTTTTTGCTTTTTGCTCTTTTTGACTTATTAATAGAAGAGCTAGTTATGTGAGAGGGGCTGATTACCCATATAAAAATTGGCCCCATTAATAAAGTAGGCTGGGGGCATTTTTTGTCTTTTACAGAAAACGCTCGTTAATTACCCGGTCTTAGCACTATTCACTACCGGGCCCATTCTCCGGATTTTTCTTGTTTCTTTGATTTTAATGGTTATTAAACTCCCATTAATGTTTAATTATAGTTATTTAATGAAATATAATTTTTACGGGTTCGTTTGACCACTCAAAGTCACGTTTTTGGGTTTTCTCGAAAAACGTGCGCTAAAGCTTTATTAGCGTTTTTAATTCATTTTATGGATCCGTTTTCTTCGGGAATCATTCCCGTATATTAATTAGGCATTATTAAGCCTTGGAAGTTCATCTAAGACCCTTGTCGATGAAATACCCGGAACTTAAATATAGCGATTAAATTATCCTAATCCGTATTTAAGAGCCTAATGACGCTTAAGTAATATTGGTGAGGAAAAATAAATCCAAAAGAAATACAGAAACGCTTAAAAAGCGAAAACGCTAAATAAGCGTTAAATAACCATAGGAGGTATGAGACCTCGGTTAGCGTATTATATGGATTCTTAAGGCTTAATAAGGCCTAAATAATATATGGGAACAACTCCCGAAGAAAACGGATCCAAATAATGCATTAAAACGCTAATAGAGCTTTAGCGCACGTTTTTTGAGAAAACCCGAAAATGTGATTTTAAGTGATCAAACGAACCCGTAAAAATTATAAATCACTAAATAACAATTATTAGGCATTTATGGAAGCTTAATAGTCAATAAAAATAATTAAACGAGAAAATTCCAGAAAACGGGCCCGGTTAGTGAATAGTACCAAAACCGGGTAAAATAGCGAGCGTTTTCTGTAAAAGACGAAAAACGCTCCAACTAGTATAACTGTAGGGGGCCGGTTTTTAACAGTCAAATAACTCCCTCACACACACATGTAACTAGCTAATTAAATAAGAGAGCAAAAGCAAAAAGTAATAAAGTAAAAACTACTTTATCCATTCTCTCTCTCCTCACTCACTCATTTCTCTACTCTCTCACCTCCCTCCTTCCTCACCCATCCGATTTCTCCTTCCTCTCTCTTCTGGTTGGGCGATTTTGAAGCTCCAAAGGGAAGCTTCAATGGCTTCTCATTTTCTCCTCCATGCTCCACCTTCATTTGAGCTCCAAATGTAAAAATAATTACATATTTGTAATCCCCTCATTCTCCTCTACACTTCTCTCTTTTCAAAATCCAAAAATGAGGAAGTTTATTTTCGTGGGTATACCCCATTGGTGAAGAAAATAGCATCAATGTGTAGCTTGGAGTCCCCTCTCTCCGTTAAGGTAAAAATCTACATGAAGAACTCATGTTTTCACCATCTCCTTTCATAACCAATTTTACCCTTTGTAATGCCTTGTTTTCTCTCTCTCTTTTGAGCATAAACTCAACCTTGCAATGGTGGTGGATTCACCTTCTTGAACCAAGGGCTAAAACCCCTCCTAAAACACTCCAAAGGTAAACCCTAAAATTAGTGTTCTAAACCTTACTATGAACTAGCATTAATTTAAGGGTTAGTATGTTAATTATACATGTTTTGTGTGTTTTGGGTGATGGGAATGGAGCTTGGGAACTCCATTCCCCATGTAGCCGATTTTGGTGCAAAAGAGAGGAAAAAGGGAATGGGAAAAGAAATGGAGGAAAAATAAGCTCAAGGTAAGAGCTCCTGCCTAATGTTAAATTCTATTGCTTTAGAGTAATGGGAATGGGTAACCAAATAAAAGAACCTAAACTATTGTGTTAGTATTGAAGTTTATGAAGTTTTGAGTATTTGGGAACTAGTAAGTAAATTGTAGGCCTTAGAGCCAAGTATATTGTGTATGCGTATTGGTATTGATGATTGATGGAGTATTGATGTATTGAGATGGATTTATATAGCTTTGTGTGCTAGTAGGACCCTTGTATGGGTGTGGCTAGATTAGGAATGAATTTGATGAAAATGTGTGTATGTGGAGAAGTTAGAATTGTAGTTAAACTATGGCAAAATTTTAGTAGGAATTATGCATTATTGGATAACTTGGTGAATGGGAGAACCAAGGTGTGTATTGGAGTTAATAGAGATGTTTGGTAATTATGGAATGGTAGTTGTAGTATGAGAAATAAGAAGGTAAAAATCTGTAGCAAGAGTTGTTGAAATGTGTTGGAGAAACTAGGAGAACTTATGTGCAAGACCTAGTAAAAAGAGTGTTGAACTTGAAGAGGTAAGGTAATGCATTGTAGGCTTTGGAAATGGCATTAGGAGATGAGAATATGCATGGGGGAAGTAGGAACTAAAATCTGTAGCAAAACAAAACTGGGAAGGATTTGTATAAGTGTTGAAAGGGAAATGTAGAAAATGTAAGTGTGAATTAGTATGAAACGGAGTAATGAGTTGGTAATGGATTTGTGCATGTTTAGAAGCTTAATTAGGTGCTTAAACATGTGGGATTAAGTGTAGGAACAAGGGGGAATTAATTAGGCAAAGTTTGGATTGTAACAGATTTTGAAAACTTAAAATCAGTAGAAAGTTTAGCAGGGTCCGGGACTTAAGTCCAGGACTAAGTCCCAGACCAGCATATTAAAACACACCGAGCGTAGCAGACTGTGCCTGGTCCAGGATTTGAGTTGGGGACAAGGTCCCGAACCATAGTTAAAAACGAGCCGAGAGTATAGACAATGTTTGGTCCGGGACTTAAGAGATGGATAATGTCCCGGACCATAATAGAAAATGTAACCGAGAGTTAGGACCAGTGTTGGTCCGGGACTAAGGAGCCGGACGAGGTCCCAGACCAACAAAAAATTGTAAAATTTAGTGTATTAAGTGGAGTTTAAGGAAAGGTAATGAATGGTTATATTAGTATAAGATGATTAGTACCTAATTAATGATGTTTAAGGGTCATTAAAGGTATAAACAAGCTGGAGAAGTAAGTAAGAGAGTTGTAAGTATATGAACATTAAGTTAAACCGAAACAACGGGACAATGGGGTAAGTACGGGAGTAGTAGTTATGTATGTATTGTAATACTTAGTATTGATTGAACCATTTGGCATGTAGCCGGAGGTTCAAGAATAGGACTCGAGGAACAAGTAAGGACTAAGAAACAAGAAGGCACCCGGTAGAGTAAATTTCAGAAAAAGGTATGATTTCTTCTTGCCCTGTATCCTAATCTGGTTACCCCGATTTTTGTGCTTATTTGATCACCTAAATAAGATAAATGCATGAATCAGACTATATTGCACTTACTTGTACTTGATTTATGTGTTCTTGATATTTATTGTCTTGAACACTAGTTTGTATAATTCATGAAATATGTGGATGAAGATGTAGTGTATTTGTACCTTGTAGTGTACTTGTGTATTGTATTGTATTTCGTATGGATGTATATATGAGCAACGTATTGTATTATTGTGGCTTGGATGTGTGACTTCTACTAATTCCTAACTACCTAACTTCTAACGTAAGTAATAAGTAAATTGGAATGAGTAGAAGTCCGATATAGCTTCGGCCACGCGTGAAGATGAGGAGACACAAGAGGTTGGATCCGATTCCTGGTTCTTAAACTGGTCCACGGCCCAAACCCCTTAAATGGGTAGCATCCTGGATTGGTGAGCCAAGTAAATCCCGGTGGTGGGACAGAGTAGTCCCCTGGCCGGAGGTCCCGACGACTTGACTTGAGTAAGTAAGTAAAGTATGAGTATGTATGCGTAAGTATTGTGTAACGAGTAAAAGAGTAATCTCCACCCGATTAACCCGGGTGGACAAAAAGGAGCTAACAAGTATTGAGTATGTATGGAATAAGTATGGTGTATGTATTGGGTATGTAATGTGTATGCGCATTTCAGAAAAGGTAAGTAAGTATCAATTGGCTTGTATGGACTACTTGTATGTATTGAAATGTATGTATGTATTCCTTACGTAAAGTATTGTAGTATTATGTATGAAAGCATGTATGCATGTATGTATGAATAAAATGAACTGCATGTATTCGACCAAGTGGTCGGCGTACCCTCACTAGTACGCGGGGTATGCGGTTATCATATTCAGCGTAAGGTGGCTACACTTGGATAGTTAGAAGTAGAATGTGGAAGCGTACTAAGTGGTACACCCCTTGCACGTAGAAAGTAAGTAGTTTGTGAGGAATGGGTAGTGGATAGACTCTTAATGAGTATCTATGAAATTGAAAGAGGTGTTGTATTTGTATAAGGATCTTAGTAAACTCGGTGCACTGTAATGTAATGAACTTCTGGAGTATTGTAATGAATGGGAAGTTCTAGTATTTGATTTGGTAATTGGAGTATGTATTGTAAGTGTGTAGTACTTGGATATTCCGGTCCATCAGACCGATGCTCTATGTAGTAGTAGTAGTAGTAGCCTTGTTAGTCACGTGGGTGGCTAACGGCATTGTATCACCCACCATTGAGCATGTAAGTATCCGCTGCACGAGTTTGGGTTGTATAAGGAGATTGAACGGTAATGACAGTATTAGCGGTAGGGGTGTTACAGTCGAGGTCGTATTCCTCCTATGGTCACATAACACTCATTTTAGCGTTTTTCGCTTCTTAAGCGTTTTCTCTTTTCTTTTGGATTTATTTTCTTTACCAAAATTATTTAGGCACTAATAGGCCCTCAAATATCATATTAGAGTAATTTAATCACCCTAATTAAGTTCACGGTATTTCAATCTACCCCCCTTAAAGAACTTTACCCTCAAAGTTGGTGAATCTAAGATCGTTAGTCACCTAAGTACTCAGTGCTAAGGTTATAATCTCTCTATAACCTATCAGACTCCAACAGTCTGATTCAATACATACCACACATTCAAACAACATGTCACTGCATGCATAACAATAAAAAATATCCTTTTCCAATCTCTTCATGGGGTCCATCCGCAGATAAAGAAGACACAACATTCCTCTCCCATATCGAGTGATCCCTCAGGTACCGGTCACGTTTGAACACTTACGCTTTCTGGTTCACGACCGTCATGACTTTGGGCACTTACGCTCTCTGGCACTACGGTCCTTTGGTTCTGATCAAATTCATTTGCACATCTAAAGATCCTCAGGCTCCAAAGTGGGTACTCTTCCCTGACCGGACTACTCATATCCGGCGGCCCTTGGAAAAATACAAAACACACACTACAAACGTCCTACCGGTCACTTAGTACCGTTGCTTGTCCGTTGTAATGGTTTTAAAACTAATCATCACTCCTACCGGCTCACAACTAGCCTTACTCCCCGGGTTCGACCCAATACCGGTGCCTAACCACGAGAAGGTCCAACTAGCACCCGTGGAAGCGGTTTCAAAACCGTTCCTCATTCTCAAGTTTGAAGAAAATCATTTGTGTCAAAATCAGTTTGGAAATTCATTTTGAAAACTCAATACAACTCCAAATTCCAATTTGTGTTAGTTTCACCTGTTACTAGTGTTATTTCCTGTGACCACTTATAGGAAGCTTCAAGAGTTATTTAAGCCCAATGTGATCAGCATTGGTGTTGAACTATCCATCCACCCCAATTTGTGTTTGGTTTCCCTTGATCGCTAGCAAATCAAGTTCCTCCTCCCACCTCAATTCACACAATCAAGTAGCCAAACATCATTTCATTTTCTATCTTCTTGCTCTTGCTAGTCATAATCATCAAGACATACATTTGCCAATTTCTAGAATTCCTTTACTCACTTACTAATCATCTCATCAATTATTACTCCATTTATCTCCAAATGGTAAGAAATTCAGAAGCATACTTCCAATTAATTTTTTTTCTATCCTCCAATTGTTCACAAGTGAAATCAAACCAAATCAAGCCAAATCAATTCATCTAGGGAACTCAATTCCCACTAGGTTCAACATCGGTTTCATACCGATTTATTCTCAACAAATCTTCCAAACATACTCATTCCTCAACACCGGTTTCATACTGGCTCATGTCTCATACTATTAGCAATCGGGGTTCTCATTCCCCTGGAGTTCCTCTACTCCTTTTCCTACTAATCTCACAAATAACCAAAATTTATACAATGAATGAGTATAAATGCTTGTGTAACAAGAGTACCAATCATCAAAACAAATTCTTATGCGTTATGCGCATTGTAGTTTACGCACTTGTCACGTAAAACGTAAACTTCGCGGTATTCGCTCTACCCCCCTTAAAAAGGGATTACGCCCCCATAATCTACCATGTGTCAACATTGGACATTGGTCGAAGGCATTCAGCCGTTATGGAGTGGTTCAGCTTCCATGCGGTCTATTATATAATATTCTTTGGTCAAAGGGTCTTAACCGTATTGTCGGTTAGTCCCTGCACCAAATATTTTCATTGAAGTTTATTTAACTCTTAGCCGGGTTCGGTTCTAGCCTTAGAGGCTTTAAGGCATTGATTATTAGCCATTAATTCACTAGGTATCTTAAACCTTAGAGTTCTGGGCCCACTAGCTTCTACTGCGCGACCCTGATAACTTAGGATTAGTTCGCCCTTCTCGTTATTCTTAATGTGTTATACATTACCTTCTTATCCCTCTCATCTTGGGATGAAGGTTTATCACTCATGAGTGGTATTTCTCACCGTGCGCGAATTCAATGAGCTTCGGATTTTCTATCCAGCTCTTTGGAAATCTATATACATACTGTTGTGTATTATAGTGATCATTCTCTTGATTCCTCCGACCCGTTGTCGGTTGAGGTTGAGCCACTACTTAGTTGTAGTGCTTCCTCCGTCATCAGTGGTTTTTTAGTTATGCCCACTTATCTGATTCTGTATAAGTGTTCTTTACTTGTATAACCTTGCATTTTCTATGCGCCGGTCCTTTCATAAACCTCATTTCTCTTCTTATTCCAATGGAATTCACATCTTGTGATTGTTGGTGTAAGGAAGAATTTACTAAATCGACATTTCCCTTATTCCTAGCTATCCCACTAGATCATTAACTGCACAAGTGCAATACCAAAACACTCAGTCTCACAAAGTGTAGAGGCGTGAACCCTTGGTAGTAAATCTCTTATGCGATTGCAATAGGAATGAACATCGCTTCGTTGTGAGGTGTTTCATCATATGGTGCAGACTCCTGGCTCGTTGCCTGGCCTGTCTACCATCTCTTTTAGCATTCTATGTCATTGTGTGTTTATACACCTACATTGGTCGCTTGCTGCGCACCATGTTCTTACTGATTCTACAGTATTGGTTTACATGGCATCCGCTGTTGCTAGCTTCAGCTCATGCATTTCCACCATTTATACCGTGGTTTACCATTTATATTTATGAGCTCCTTGAGTGTTATTGATTTTCCACTTCACATTTCCACATACGGTATTTCTTCTTAACCGATTACTCCTCGGTTTTCAATGATTGCTATCGAAGCTTATTTCCCATTTCTTGGCAATAATTGTATGCTCAAGCTTTACTACACTAGTAGTTCTGAAAGAGATAGATTTTCAGACATTTATTGCTGGTACCATCTTCTTGGAGTCTATGTTCACTGCCCTCGCGGTCTCACAACAACGAGTGGTATTCTCGCTGGTTGTTTATTAAACAATCTCATTGGTGCCGTTCTTGGCAACCCCCATATGGTTCACAACAGGTTTTGTAACCGTTGGATCTATGTATTGTAGTAGGTTCATGGCATACCAGCCATGTTGCCTATAGCTCTACTTATCTTAGGCTATTTACAAGCATTGCTTCTCGTTATACCATCAAATGGTTTGGAGGTAACATTGGGCTCCATGATAAGATCATCGCATCACGCTTCTGTTCGTTGGAGGCCCTTTAAGTATCTTGGTGTTGATTGGTACCATTTATTAATTTAGGGTATCCCCTGGTAAGTGGGATCCCTTCGGTGTTCTAACCGAGTGTTCATTCGAGCTCTTGTGCTCTTGTCACGCTTCCGACACCCTTCAAGGATTGCTCCTGTGTGTTGTTAAGTTACGCCATTTCATTTGGCTAACACTTATGGGAATGTTCAATTTACTCTGTATTGTGGTTTTGGATTTCAAATTGTCCCGTTAAGGGTTATAACGCTCCCATTCTTAGGGTAGACCATGGGTTCTTCTCTTATGTTTGACCGATAAATATCCTCTTCGGTGATAAATGGTATTCTCCGGTACCTTATGTGATCACTCTGGGTATTTTACCTTGTCCCTTGAACATTGGCGCGTTCATGTTAGGCATTGCCTTACTAATTTTAGACCGGGTATTCATTCCAACTATTTCATGCATTTACTTCAAAATTTTTGGGACATATCCAATGTCTTTACTCAATTATTATTGCTTCTCGCACTCCTTAACTCCTAATAATCCTCCTGGAGTGAGTTCTTGACTCCTTTAACTTTGTAAGCTTATCTGGGTTCCTCGATCATTCAAGGCGTCCAGCTGTTTCGGTTTGAATTTACCTTATGGTCCGTAGAACGGAGCTGACTACTTCCCGAGTTTCATACACTACATGTATACCTAAATGGGGTACCTTATTGGTACATTACCACTTACCTGGCTAACTCACAAATGGTCTGTCAGGCCCGCAAGCTCCTTCGGAGTGCAGTTGTCCCACATATCGTATTTGGGTACACTCGTAGTGCTCGTTACACACCTAGGTGAAGTATTCTATTGTAAACTCCTCTCATATCGTCCTATGATAACTTACTGTAGTTCTCTGGTTTGGTTTTAAAAATCTGAGGTTTTAAAAGAAAGGTTTGTGTTTGAAAGAAAAGTTTTGTGTGTGGAATAAAATCTTGGGTTGAAAGGAAATCTTCATGACGTTGCCATGTATGAGGTCTTGACCAAGTCCAGCTTCTTGCTAACTGGTATATTTGTTAATATGGTGGTCAGGCCGTTAGACCTTTCCAAGGTTTCCTTCTTCAAGTTTTTAGGATTGGTAATCCTGTATTTGCTTCAATCATCATGGTGGTACTTTAGTAAGTACTTGTTGGTTGTCAAAAGTCTCCCAATTGCCTTGTTATTGCTGCACTTGCCCTGGCAAGTGCACGGGTACGTCGGTTTTCAAGTTAACATATACCGATTACGGTATTGTTTTCATGCGAGTTTGGTGGTTTATTGGATCTTCCTTTGATCCTTTGATCTTAGTGATCAATTTCTGAGTAGCGTCTCAGCATTCTTGTCGTGTTTGTCATTAATTCGGGTGCTTTCCTCGATCCTTGAGGTACTCTGTGTACCCTTGCTTCGTTGCTCGTTCCCATGCCTTCCCATAGTTGTCTGAACTATGTCATCCGGGCATTATTGCCTTTTTGGCATTGTAGGTTTGGACTTAATCCAACCTCGACTAATTCCTTAGTCGGTTTGTATACCATTGTTGGTATTATCAAACATTACAGTCCACATCTCTCTTGTCTCGGGTTTGTTACTCTATCTTCTTTGCTTCATTGCGCGGTTGTGTTTCCCTTCTTGCTGGCTACTCATGGTTCTCGCGACTGCGAAGCACGTTGCCCCATGGTGCTGTAAATTTCATTATCCTATACTTAGGATCTTCAATCTTCTGCCGTTAAGTACGGTTATTGTCGTTCAAACGAGAACCGTCTTCATGATTTCTAGTTCTTGGAATCTACCGTATGACTGGTTCTTCCTCTTATAAAATTTATTTTACAACTGCCAGATCGGGTTAACCTGAGTATGAGAGGTCTTTCCATCTCTATGGCGTTCTTTTCCCAACTTATAACGGGGGTTGCGGAGGGCGGGATTGGTTATGTAGGCATCCAGATCACACTGGAAGTTCCTAACTAGCGTACCTCTCACGCTAACACTCAACTCTTAGCCCTAAGTCTCTAATTCCTAACTCGGTATTTTCCTAAACTCGGTATTTAGACAATCAGAGTGATACTTCACTCTGATACCACTTTTTGTAACACCCCTGCCGCTAATCCGACCATTAACTCCTAACCCGTCTCAATTACCATCATCAAGCAGCGGAAACCAAACTACCAACGGCTGGTATTACAATGCTGTTAGTCACCCACATGACTAACAAGGCCAAATCCAAGGAAAATTTCCGTAAAAATACCGATCTCATAAAAAAATTACATGCGGTGGTCATTTTTGAAAAACATTACGCGGACGTACCGAACCAGTGTAAAGAAGCTGCCCTGGGGTCAGGGCAGCTTGTCAAAAACCGCCCTGAAAGCAGGGAAGCTTTTAAATTTTTCTGCTTGAAGCAACCCTAGGTCTGGGGCGGCTTCAGGCAAAATTGCCGGAAGGAGCCTTGAAGCCAGGGTGGCTTCTTTGCAAATCAGTCCCTAATCCACAAAATCTCGACAGCCAATCAGAGCCGTCGATCAAGATTTTTGGAAGATTCTGAACGGATAACGTTATCTGAAAATTTGCATTGAAGCCGCCCTGGGCTTGGGGCGGTTTCCAACAACCAAAATTCCTATAAAAACCCCCCAATCTTCCCCATTCTCCACACAATTCTTCAACTCTCATTCGCTCACTTCTACTAAATTCTTACTTCCGAATTAGATTAAGTAAGTTGCAATATTTAATTATTTTATTCATTTTGTATTGTTTATTTATGATTAATTATTATGTTTGTTAAAGTACTTATATTTTGTGTTTTTTATTTGTTTGCTTAATTCTAATTACTTCTTCTATCTTCTAATTACCTCTTCTATCTTCTATTAGTTCTATGAGTTACAAAATCACCAATTTTGGTGGTTTTATGCACTAATTAATTTTGTTTATGTCATTATAGTGTTATGCCATTTTTTTAACGTTTATAATGCTCATTTATATTATTTAAATTTGTAATTAAATTGTCCATGTAATTTATGAGTTACAAAATCGCCAATTTTGGTGGTTTTATGCACTAATTAATTTTGTTTGTGTTATTATATTGTTATGCCATTTTTTATCATTTATAATGCTCATTTATATTATTTAAATTCGTGATTAAATTGTCCATTTAATTTATGCGTTACAAAATCACCAATTTTGGTTGTTTGATGCACTAATTAATTTTGTTTATGTTATTATATTGTTATGCCATTTTTTTATCATTTGTAATGCTCATTTATATTATTTAAATTCGTAATTAAATTGTCCATTTAATTTATGAGTTACAAAATCACCAATTTTGGTGGTTTTATGCACTAATTAATTTTGTTTATGTTATTATATTGTTATGCCATTTTTTTATCATTTGTAATGCTAATTTATATTATTTAAATTCGTAATTAAATTGTTCATTTAATTTATGAGTTACAAAATCACCAATTTTGGTGGTTTTATGCACTAATTAATTTTGTTTATGTTATTATATTGTTATGCCATTTTTTTTATCATTTATAATGCTCATTTATATTATTTAAATTCGTAATTAAATTGTCCATTTAGTTTATGAGTTGCAAAATCACCAATTTTGGTGGTTTTATGCACTAATTAGTTTTGTTTATGTTATTATAGTGTTATGCCATTTTTTAAACATTTATAATGCTCATTTATATAATTTAAATTCGTAATTAAATTGTCCATTTAATTTATGAGTTACAAAATCACCAATTTTGGTGGTTTTATGCAGTATAAATTTTGTTTATGTTATTATATTGTTATGCCATTTTTTTATTATTTATAATGCTCATTTATATTATTTAAATTCGTTATTAAATTGTCCATTTAAATACAGGTCTTTGATTGTATCCTAATCTACACAAACCAGCGAAGGTTTGTTACTCTTACTTGTTTAAAAAAAAATATGAAAAATGCAGTCGTTCTTGTTATGGATTCTTATAACATATGTATTACAATTTAGTCCTTGTTATCTCTCTTAATTGTTAATATGTTGTTGTTTATGTAGATGGCTCAACAATTCCAGCGCCAAGTTACCGAGGTGGGACCCGAGGACAATGAATTGTTCACATACTAGTCCACTCACATATCTACAGCCCTTTTTTCAGATGATCCGGTACTTTGATACACCGTTCAACTTAAGTACATTTTGTTCAACAATTATATTGGATCATAACCTTAAATTGTCTAACAATGGCATGTAGGTAATGCAAAATCCAAAATACACTGAGAGGAAGCTGCGGTCCCGAAATCTGGAAGTGGAGCTTCCACACTATGCACTTCATCATTACATCAGTGAAGCTGGTTTTCTGGGGCCAACATTTTTTAGAATCAAGGCTGACAATGCCATCGTCAGCGCACTTATTGAAAGATGGAGACCAGAGACTCACACTTTTATGATGCCTTTTGGTGAGGCAACCATTACTTTGGAAGATGTACATCATTTGTTTGGGTTGAAGGTGGAAGGAGATGCTGTCATTGTAAGGATGAATCAGCCTGTTGCAGATTTGTGTGAAGAATTGTTGGGTCAAAGACCGGGACCAGAACAAATTAGAGGTTAAAAGGTTTCACTGTAGTGGTTACAGAAGAAATTCGAGATCAGTAGTGATGATGAGAATGCATTCAACAATTGGCCAGATGTGGTCCAGCAGTGCTACGCAAGAGCATGGATCATGCGGTTGATCGGTGGGATGTTGATGCCCAGTCCTGACAGTCGCACCGTTGACTGTGGATATCTAGAGTTGCTGAGAGATTTTTCAGAGTGTGGTCAATACAGTTGGGGGTCGGCACTATTAGTGCACACCTACCGTGGGTTGTGCAATGCCACCCAGTTTGACTCTTCAAATATCACTGCAGCCACTAAGTTGATTACACTGTGGGCATATGCCAGACTCCCTGCCTTTTTTCGAGTTCCAAAAAAACATATTTCTGCAGAAGACGTGATCGGTTATGCGTAAGTGCAAGAAATGATATATTACATTTAATTTAATAACTGCACTTCTTATCATTATGTTTTAATAAGCTTTGTATATGTTCACTTGTAGTTGGGATAATCCAATGGTGAAAACAAGTAAGTTACAGGCTGCTCGTGCTGTCATTGATTCTATCCCAGTTCCACCCACTGATGATCACGTAAGTGCTATTGAACTACAAACTTACGAACAACTACGTAATTCCTGATATTTATGTGCCTTAATTATTTATTGTTATTTAATTTTGCAGTGGGTGTGGCAACCATACGGTGATGCCCCACTAGAAACTGCCGCTGTAGTTGTACCACTTATCCTTAACAACATAGTCGAGGGGCATCAGCCAGATCGGGCGATGAGACAGTTTGGGCGTGAACAACCTATACCCGCATTGCCACTGGATTGTGATAAGCTGCACAATCAAAAGCGAACCGGCCGGGTGGAGGTGGACTGGGGTAATGTGAACGCCAGGTATATCGAGCTATGGAATGACAAAATTCACAAACGTATAAGGCTCGTAGACTACCCGTTTGCAGTTCCATTGACAGCGCACTATGAGTACATCCAATGGTATTATAGACACAGTGTTAGGTGGTACACAAGTGAGGCACAAAGACAGGCCATACTGGTAATCATATAAATTGGTTATTTTTAGCACTTATTATTTTAACTATAGTTACAAGGTTGAACTGATTTTACTAATACTATGATTATATTCGTAGGCTGATGGCTTATAGCAGATCTGGCACTATGACCCTACTGTGGGTGACTACGCCGGCTATTTATCACAACAAACAGGTGTATCGTACCACCAGCGCTACGCTCACTACCAGACTCCTATTGATCATCCTACCCCACCTGCTGTGGTCATTTACCAGCCTCCCTTTTCATGCAACGACAATCCAAGTAGAAGGGCAGCACGAAGAAAACCAAGGAGTGAAGTGCGTCTGACCCCACAGGCTCCAGAAGCTGATCCCGTACCGGAAGTTTTTCAACGGTCCAGCTGGACATACCCCACACAGCCGTCGCCCGAGTGAATATGAAAGTGCGTGGGATCAAGTGTACCGCTCTGGCCCTAGCACATGGGGATCTTCACAATACGGTGGTTAGACGACCCATGCTACATAGCGGGGGGAGGGGGGTCAGACGACTGAACAAATAGAATGGCATGGGCAAACAAGCCAGTATGATACGATTGGGTTGGAGGATGCTGGCACTTATGCTCACCATACAGTGGTTGACCCACAGGCTATGATTAACCCGTGAGAATATCCACATACCACAGCTCCTAGTACTAACGCGTGGGGTACACAACAAACAAATGCCAGTTGGGATCAGCGTCCGTATTCATCCTCACAGATAGATCCATATGTGCATTTGTCAGCTGGTTATGGCCAGATTGCTGTCCCTACAAGGGAAGGGTCCTCGCGGTCTAGCAGTAGACACGTGCCGACCACACAGGCCGAGCGATCAATGCAGATGAACACCACCTTCGCCAACTTGAACTTTGAAGATGATGATTCAGACGAGGATATGAGGAGGCAGTTAGGCCTGTGGGGGCAATCCACCACATCCACCCCTCCACCGCCTGCAAGCATATGAGACATGACCCTCAGGGGACCTGATTCAATGAACCCACCATAGAGGTACACTCCAAGTGAGTATGAGCAGGCAAGAAGAGGAAGAAGGGGGAACAGAACTGGCCGAGGGAGAAGAACTGGTGGTGGCGATCCATGATGTATTAATTATTTTGTATTCCGTCTTAGTTTTGATTGTACGTTTTATTGAACTTTATGCTCCTTGCTCGTTGTTGACAAAAACATTACGCCTATTTAGACATAAATGTTTATATAATAACTAATTCATTAATATTATGCAATTAATGAAAACATAACATGATAAAAAACTGAAACAAACAAATTCTAGTACACTTGAAAACAAAAGTAAACATTTTTTGGGTGCTTGCTTAAGGCACGACCTGACATCGCAGTAGCTACATAATACATCAACAAATAATTATTAAAAAACAATATTTAGTAAAAGCAATTGGGATTGTAGTTGCTAGAACCCTCAAGCCATTTTTCTTCTACGAGCTTTATGAGCTTGGTAGTGTCGCCCGTATCATCTGAATAAGTCATTGAGTATGACTTGGAAGATGATTCTTCATTGGCAGTTGGGTCATCAGACGCTGCACCTACAAACCCATCGAAGTCAACCACAAAGTCGGTAAGAGGGTGTGTACCCTCAGGCATTTTAGCTGTTGAAGAATCACTGCTGATGACGATAATCTCTGGGATATTGTTTCTCGTTCCTGATTCTGCATCAGACATTAAAGCTTTTGTTTCATGTTGGGTGGTGTGGGGATATATAGTTGTATCCCGTATTTTGGTTTTGATGCAAGAGTTTTTCGATGATGGGTATTTGGATGTGGAATTTTTTGGTGTGGTACAGACTTGTTTGCCCTTGTTTGTCTTTGATGCCTGCATTGGAACTTCTTTTTTTGGAGCCATTGTGTTTTGGGATTTTGAAGCTTGAAGTTAAATGATATGATTCTCTTGAATGAGGTAGTTGAACGAGTTTCAGAGTGCAAGATGCTGGTTTAATAAGTTGAGGAACCCATAGCCCCTTATATACTATATCTGGCAACGGCTAGTACAACGGATATCTCTTGGTGCCCTTTTTTTTCAGCATTGTTTAGTATTTCTTTATAGATTGTTTTGACAGCTGTGTTGGTTGTGACTGTTAGACATTGACTACACCTCCACGGCCCACAAACTAATCTCTGCTTCACATTTGCTCTATTTAGGACAATGATACCTGTCTCGGTCCATGTGAACCATGTAACTTCAACCACAGAGCATGGAGGAAGGTTTTTAAGAGGTCCTGGTTGGGCAGTAATCGATACAAACATTCAATATCCGAGAAGTGTTAACCATTTAAAATCCTCGTTAAACCACCTTGTGCAATCGCACTTTGCTAAACACGATTTGTATGTCTATTCGATTGTGTACCTAAGAATGGACCAGGATTCGTACAACTACTCGCATGCATACATACATACTGATGCGGATGTACGTATAATGATTTGCAACTACATTGATCTTGAAGAAATCATGGAAAGAATTAAGATCCTCATTGATTACGAGGATGATTCAGACTTTGAAGACCCTGCCGTATCACGAAGCAAAGCACTGGCGATGGGAGGGCGACATTGGAATTAAATTTTGGCAAACTAACGGGATTGTATGTTTAGTAATAATACTGTATCTGTAATAAATATCAGCCATTCCTTTTTGAAATGGGTCTGTAGAGTGCTTTATTTCAAATCTCTGACCAATGTTGTACACTCTATAACTCAGACCATTGTCCTCTAGTGGGCAACAATAATATATCTGACCCACCACCCACGAATTAATATCAGCCATTCCTTTTTGAAATGGGTCTGCAGAGTGCTTTATTTCAAATCTCTGTCCAATGTTGTACACTCTATGACTCAGACCATTGTCCTCTAGTGGACAACAATAATATCTCTGACCCACCACCCACGAATTAATATCAGCCATTCCTTTTTGAAATGGGTCTATAGAGTGCTTTATTTCAAATCTATGTCCATTGTTGTACACTCTATGACTCAGACCATTGTTCTCTAGTGTGCAACAATAATATCTCTGACCCACCACCCACGAATTAATATCAGCCATTCCTTTTTGAAATGGGTCTGCAGAGTGCTTTATTTCAAATCTCTGTCCAATGTTGTACACTTTATGACTCCGACCATTGTCCTCTAGTGGACAACAATAATATCTCTGGCCCACCACCCATGAATTAATATCAGCCATTCCTTTTGAAATGGGTCTATAGAGTGCTTTATTTCAAATCTCTGTCCAATGTGGCTGTGCCCATTTTTCATTTATTATATATAGAAGTGGTTGTGGCAAAATTCAATTGCACCACTTCTCAGCATTCAGCTCTCTCTTCCTCTCTCTCAATCTGATCTATCACTCTCTTAAATATCCACATTTTCAAGCTCATACAACTGCCTAATTTCTTTCAATCAGTCCACAAACATATGGCGTATCCTTGACTAATTTTCGTTAATGCTGAGCTATCCTGCAATCCACATGGTAGCCTCTATTTCTCTTGGAGCGAAGAAACTAAGACCTTCCACCTTCGGGTCACTGATAATTTCACCTTCGAAATGCTGAAACAATCTGTCACGGAGGCCATTCGCCAACTAGGTTGCGGATACGATGTAGGAAGGATGACTTATCAAAATTTGTTTTCAAGAAACCCAATGGTGTACTCTGCACTTCAATTGAACACTGATGGAGATATTCAAGTAATGATTGACAACTACACGTGTAGTTGGGACCTCTCCCAGAGCATGAAGATTCATGTGGAGATGGATGGTGATGATGATGACCTGTACGAGCCCGGGGATGATGATAATCTATCATCAGATGATGAAGTCGAACTAATACCAGAAGAATTTCTCCAACAACCAGATGTTGATGAAGGCACTAGTCAAGAAGGCCCGGATGTGCCGTTCTATCATCACGTGGATTGGAATGCTATCAACGCATTGAGTGTTGATGTTGAACGATGAGGTGTTCCACAATGGCAGTCTGGAGGAAATTTTGAAGTCCACCAAGAGTTCGATGACAAGGAGAGTCTGGTTAGTGCTGTTAAAGACTTTCACATTCGAAATAATCTTGATTTTCGTGTTGTAAGAAGCTCGAGTAGAGCGTATGCTGTCCAATGTGCAAGTGGGGAAGAATGTAGGTTTTATATAAGGGGATCGTTGTTGTCCGGTGAGACAGAATGGAAGATAACAAGACAGAGGTCACACTCCTGCACTCCTCAAACTGACGGACAAGATCACCGACAAATGAATTATCATTTCATTGCGGAGGCCATTCTACCCCATATCAGCCGTAACCCGGGCATGAGTGTTCTAGATGTAATAGAACAAGTTCGTGGCCAGTACAATAGGACCATTTCATACAGAAAAGCTTGGCTGGCGAGGTGTGAAGCAATAGAAAAGATGTACGGAGATTGGGTTGAATCATATGCCCAACTACCAAGGTTGTTCATGGCAATAAAACATAAAATACCTGGATCGGTTGTTAATCTGAAATCAGTTCCAGGTTATGAAGATGAGACTCAAACAACGCAAGTCAAATTCTTCCAACGATGCTTACACGCCGTTAACCACCCACGTGGCTAACAAGGCTAATACATGTACATTTGTATCGGTCTGATGGACTAGATTCCCGAGCAACTACACAATACAGTCCTCGTTCCATCTTCAACATTTATTATATATATACACTCCCCCTGTACCGTATTTACAAACTGGTGCCGACAACAATTTCGGTCTTACTACACCTACTGTATACATACCCTTAAAAGTTTACCCATGTACAATGACTACCCGTCCTACTCTCGAACGGCTTCCAGCACTTCGTACCTGAAACAGGAAAAGGAGAGAAAGGGTGGCCCCCAAGGGGCTCAGCACCTTTGCTGGTATGGTAATCCCGCAGCCCACATGCTACCGGGCCACGCACAACTAATTGTCGTCTTAGCATGCAGTTGATTATATTTAAATCATGCACACAAGCCATAACCATACAACACATAATATTTCGCCTCAATGGGCTCAACCTATAACCAACACATCCACACTTAACCAACCATCCAATGATTCCTTAAACCCTAGAGTGGCTCTCCTCTAAATGGAGCTACTTCCTTAACGAACGGCATGTACCCATTAATCGGGTTATCCTCAAATGCCTCTTGTCGCAAGCTGGGATTCATTTCCATGATCCACACATTCCATATCCTACAACATAACTCATTCCACACATAACAAAACATAACAAGCCTTTCTTGCTTCGATGTACCCATGACAACGTTGCATTCATTTAAAACATCCAATATATATATATATATACCAAAGCATAGCAAGGGAATTTGCATAGCATTATAACATTACATACACCATAAAATCGGTTCTCACAAGGAACCTTCCACCATAGTTAGTATACCATGTGAGCCTAGGGATTTTTGCCAATCCCATGTTAAGCTCGTTACCATCCTCGTTACCGTCCGGTTATATAGAACGGTTAACTTATACCCAAGGTGTGTCGGATATAGTAATCCCAAGCACACCGAAATAACATACGTATGCCCCTGTGGCCCGACGTGAGTCAGTAACTAGCTTTGGATAAGCTAAGGGAAGGTAGAAACCAAATTGGAATACCACCTATACATACACCAAGAGAGCCGAACCGGATAAGATAACGACTCCCGTCCATCACACGCGTGGCCGGAACAACCGGTCTCCTCACTCACCCCCCATTAGTACATATACACTTAATAATAAGTAGTTAGAGACCCATTATGGAGCCCTACCACATCCACACACCATACGGTATCATAACCGAGTTAAGCACACAAGGGAGGTTCACACACTTGCATACAACAACAATGTCCAACTAACTCACACATAGCCGTGGTTAGCACGTTCCCAAGGTTTGGGTCGTTAACTCCGAATACCGATCACTCATGTGTTCCTAGATTTGGTTAGCTAAGGTTTAACACATATTTGAGGTTAAATGGTATCGGAGGCCAATTCGCCACATAAATGAATTACTATAAACTCATTACATGTTTTAATCTTACAAGGTGGCAAACACTCAAGAAAACATATTGGCATACAAGCCGGTGTAATCCGTTAGGACACAGGTTGCAAGAAAACCATACCTGTCACCGGAGTCCACTTTACCACGTCCACCTATGTTCCTCGAGCAAATTCTCGAACAACTGTTAACATCACACGTGTTTTCATTAACATCGGGGTTTGCTTGATTATTTAATGTCAATGCTTAATTTTCCCCCGTTAGCTTAGTTATATAACTTAACATTTTTAACTTGTTTTACTCTCACATTTTAATACAACTTTAGCCCACTTTATTGTCATTAAAACTCACCTAACAAGTCCTTAACATCCTTATAACATCATTACCTACCAATCCCCATCATCACATGTCATTTTCTTAACCTTAAATCATGTTTTGGTCCGACCGACCCACCGTCCGACCCCAACTGGGTCGGTCCATTACAGAACCCTTTTACTTCCTTACAAACATGCCCGTCCGACCACACGTCCGACCCACCATTCCGGGTCGGTCCATGTGCGAGCATTTTCCTTCCTTTGAAACTTGACCGACCGACCCATGTCCGACCCAACCTTCTGGGTCGGTCCATTACCGAACATTTCCCAACATCTTACAGAGGCTCGACCGACCCAAAAACTGGGTCGGCCCCTGGGTCGGTCGCCTTCTAATCTTACCCAAACTTTGCCAATCCTTCACCAAACCTCTCCTAAGGCCTCTTAATGTGTTCTAACATCATTTGGCACTTCAAGCACACCCTTAAGATATTCTTAAGCACTCACAAAACTATGTCTCCTAATTCCTTAAACCTTTACTTATATCTCCACAAAATTCCTAACACTTACATGTTTTCTCTCCTTATGATTTCTAGGTGGCATTTCACCTATAATGTCCACAACACCAAGGTGTTTCCTCTACACCTTATCATCATCTCTCAACTTCTTTTTCTTACTAACTAAATCTCCTTTTTCACATCATACCTAAACATCACTTACTCCTTGAACACCAACCTTACCTAAACCTTAAACAACTTCGCCAAGACTTTAATACATTCACAAAACACCCATTGAATTCCTAGAACTTCCAAAACAACACCTAAATCCTTGCATCACTCTAAATCACCTTAATACATGTTTTCTTCTCAAGTAAACATTCATTCACCTTTAATCCTTCCTAGTTCACCAAAACTCACTCACCACACTTAGAACTTCTTACACATTTCCCAAATTTGGCCATAGCTTCTCTAGTATATACCCACATCCAAACACTTAGGTTTCTACCTTACTTCATCCAAGGACACCTAAAATCCATCAAACACATTTTATACACAAACTTCACACATTAAGCACTACATCACAATATAGTGCATAACTTAAATTGCTTGGCACTTAGGCCCTTAAATGCATGGCTCTTAGGCCCTTAAATTGCATAAACCTTAAACACTGAATTTCCCACATAATAATGCCTTTGACCTGCAAATACACCCAACAATTCATATTCCTTTAATAAACTCCTTGAGAGCATTTTACTAGCTCATTTACCATTTGCTCTTTAGGTAGTTTTTAACAAGCATTATAAGCTTATTTCTCCTAAGGCATTAAACCACATTGAGATAGCTTGTTTACCTCTTTTCCTCACAATTCCTTTCTTGTTTCCTTGTAAACCGGTAAGGCATTTCCTTCCTTGTCAACAACTAAACAATATACCAACATTGAAATGAGTATATAAGCTTTAAGCTTTATCTCATTGTAAACCCTAGTTACATATATTATCTTAAGGTATTAACATGATTGTTTTACCTTGGAATGGAAAGAGAGCTTGAATATATATCAAGAGAGGACTCCTCCTAGCCCTTGGAAGATTCAAATGAAGCTAAAACAAGCAAGATAAATACACCAAGGTGAGGTGAATTTTCGGACAACACAAAACATGAAGGAAACTTGATTTTTCTTTGAGTTTCCTTACCTTGAGCAAAGGAGAATGTCAAGGCATGAAAAGATGAGCTCAAGCTCTTCCCATGGAGGTTTCTCTTGGCACCGAAATGGAGGTTTTGAAGTTTTGAAGAGACAAGATTGTAGAGCTTGGCTTAACTAAGAGAATGGTGGTGTTTGTTTTTGATTTGAACAAGTGAGCAAGATTTCATGTGTTCAAAGTTGGAACTTCCATGGTAGTAGTAGCATTACCGAGAGAGAACAAGAGAAAGAAGAGAGAGAAGAAGGAGAATGGGACCGTGTGAAATGAGAAGGCAAATGAGAGAATGAGGTTTGCTTTGCTTTTAGAAGATATTTGTAAAGTGACTAGTAACTTTTGCTTTATCATTTAATTAACTCATTTGTTTGTGTAGGTGTGGTGAGTCACTAAGGAAAACCGGCCCCAAATAGTAGCAAGGGTGTTTTGGTCTTTGTTGACCAACTTAATCACTTATAACATTATATGTTACAACTAGTTATAAAAATCACTATTCACCAATAACAAGGCACATAGAAGTGAAATTTTTGATTTCCCATTGATATAGCCACCCAAATGTGATACTATATAGTACACATGTTAATTAAAGAGTAATGATGGACATCTAGCCATTCAAAACTCATTTACAAGACAATTTTCAGAAACTGCTTTAAGACTTCTTAAAGCACATTTTGTGTTTTAACTTGTTTTCAAGCTTGGTTTTCTTTGGTAATTGATTTAATATGTTCATTAACATATAATTGAGGCATAGGTATGACCATTAGGTCTTATACACATTTATCCCAAGCTTAGAGCACATTTTTGCTCTTATTGACCTTAAGGTATTTATTTGTGTTTTGTTTGGTTTCATTGTCTAACAAAGTTTCCTAAGGACTTAATTAGCCTTATAAAGTCATAATTAAACATTATCAAGTCTTGGTAGGCTCTTTGGGTCCTAACCAAGTTCACTCATAGCTTAGAGCATGTTTTTGCTCGAACTGTGTCTTAGTGCTTTATTGTGTTTTACCATGGTTTAAATGTTCCATTTATGTTTCTAAGGCACTTTTTAGCCTTTAAATACCATAGTTTAACATTTACAACCACATACCAAAGTTTGGGGTATTTCATTCATGGCAATAAAACATAAAATACCTGGATCGGTTGTTAATCTGAAATCAGTTCCAGGTTATGAAGATGAGACTCAAACAACGCAAGTCAAATTCTTCCAACGATGCTTCTGGGTGTTCGGACCATGCATCTCAGCATTCAAGCACTTCAAACCCATGCTGCAAATAGATGGTACAAATCTATATGGTAAGTTCAAAGGTAAGCTTTTGATAGCGGCAGCACAAGATGGAAACAACAAAATTATACCTGTTGCATTCGCTATAGTTGAGTCTAAAGATTTGGCTTCTTGGAAGTACTTCCTCTACAAGGTAAGGTTGCATGTCATCGTTCAAAGGAATGATGTATCAATAGTTATAGATTGTGCACCTGCTATAATAAGCATCGTGGAGTCAGACAATTTATGGAGACCCCCAATGGCTCACCATTTCTACTGCATAAGACATATTGCATCGAATTTTAACTCAAGGTTTCACAACAAAAGGTTGAAGAAGTATCTGATCAACACAGGTATCTTAATTTATCAATTAATGTACTTCACTAATTAAATTGAGTATTTTCAATGTTTAACATTGACTTATTATCATGTATTTAGCGTACGAATTTAGAAGGCATCATGTCCAAATAAGATATAATCACCTTCTATCCCAGAATACCGACATTGAGTGATTCTTCAATGACCTACCATTTGAGAAGTGGTCTAGGGCATATGATGAAGGAAGAAGGTGGGGGCACATGACAACCAATTTGGTCGAATGCATCAATGGAGTGCTAAAGAGTGTCCGAACTCTACCTATCTCCGCCATTGTTACCAGCACACTGTACAAGTTGGTGACTTATTTTAACAACAACCTTGACACATACTACGACCAGCAGATAGCGGGTTCCACATTGTATACTGATCTTGCAACTTCCAAGATTGAAGAAAACCGTAGACTGTCTAACAGTCACAATGTAACCCGCTACAATGAGATTGACCCAGTGTACGAGGTCGAAGATTTTGGCTTAGTGGTTATGAGGAGGAACCAAGGGAAGTACAAGGTTGACTTCGATGATATGAGCTGTGAGTGTGGGGAGTGGCAAGCGTTCAAATACCCATGCTCTCATGTCATGGCCGTCTGTTGCAGAACCAGTATGTTGTGGGAAAATTACGTACACCCGGTGTACAAGCTGGAAACAATGATCGAGGCATATGGCGGTGATCCTTTTACACCGATGGGTAATGAAGAAAACTGGCCAGCATATACAGGGGTTAAGGTGGTACCACAACCAGATGCCATTCAGACTGTCAGGGGAAGACCTAGGTATTCTAGGATTCAAAATAAAATGGATGAAAATGAAACGACTACAGAACGTAGACGTTGTCGACATTGTTTACAAACGGGTCATAACAGAGGAATTGCCCTAACAGAGGGTATAATTGATTGTGGTTTTCAGATGTTAAATATGCTCCTGCATAGACAGGTAGTGCCTTTAGCAAGCACACAAAAAATGTAATTTATTCTAAATAGCAATGAAGTGTGTTTTATGTTGAGTGTTTAATATAAATGTGCCCTTTTATTTTAAGAATTACGTACAATCTATGAAATTTTTGGGTTACATCGGCTAAAGCAAATACACAAGTCGAAAGTATGGGTGTTTGATTGTTGTTTTACAATTTTTTGATTGTTTCGAAGGCATTGTTTAATTAACGAACATGTTCACTAAAAATTGGAAAAAACACTAGCTCAAGTGACCAACCCAATGAAGTCATCTTAATGTCGTAAGAAGTTATAATGGCTGCAAATGCATCATAGGACTTTAATATAAGTACAAAAATGGTTAATAACACAAAATATGATGTTACCCGAAAAGTTCAAAACCAAGAAAACGTTAACTCTGGTGCCATTTATATGAAGTCACGTGGGTCCCATATGGTCCTAAAACTCTAGAGAAATGACTTAGATCCAAAGTATAACTGTTCAACTATCGTCGTACAAAATTTGGTCAAGTTCCGGAACTATTAAAGCATCGCTCGAATGATTCAAAAGTTGGAAAAAAACTAGCTCAAGTGACCAACCCAATGAAGTCGTCTTAATGTCGTAAGAAATTATAATGGCTGCAAATGCATCATAGGACTTTAATATAAGTACAAAACTGGTTAATGACACAAAATATGTCATTACCCGAAAAGTTCAAAACCGAGAAAACGTTAACTCTGGTGCCATTTATATGAAGTCACGTGGGTCCCATATGGTCCCAAAACTCCAGAGAAATGACTTAGATCCAAAGTATAACTGTTCAACTATCGTCGTACAAAATTTGGTCAAGTTCCGAAACCGTTAAAGCATCACAAGAATGATTCAAAAGTTGGAATTTTTTTTCCTGGACCGATTTGCAAAGAAGCCGCCCTGGCTTCAAGGCTCCTTCCGGCAATTTTGCCTGAAGCTGCCCCAGACCCAGGACTGCTTCAAGCAGAAAAATGTAGAAGCTGCCCTGCTATCAGGGCAGTTTTTGACAAGCTGCCCTGACCCCAGGGCAGCTTCTTTACACTGGTTCGGTACATCCGCGTAATTTTTTTCAAAAATGACCATCGCATGTAATTTTTTTTATGAGATCGGTATTTATACGAAAATTTCCAAATCCAATACAACAATCAATACAATATCGGTCTGATGGGTAATTATACCGAGTATACTATCCAAAAATACATTCCAATTCCTTAATCAAATCTCAATTCAAATACAACCTCAAATCCATATTATACAAATACAATATCCATTCAACACTATACCGAGTTTCTACAATCATCAAGATGCCAGTAACAATTCGGGCTTACAAGTCAACATTTCAAATAATTACAACATTCCTAAACCAACTACCCTTGCTTATATAGCAACTCTGTCTTACACTCTCGGACGGTGATCGGCTTCCATGTACCTGGAAAATAAAAACGGTGCCCCTAGGGGCTCAGTAAAATTGCTGCATATGAAATTCGCATACCCCGCGTGCTAACGGGGGTACACCGACTACTTTGGTTGAGAACATGCGATTCATTTTAATTCAATCAACATGCTAGAAAACATACATTATATATGTATATTAACACAAGTACTCACATTCAACTAATGAATACAATCACACTAATACAATAAGTTTGTTAGTTAGTATTACTTAATCTTAGGCCTTGAGGGTTTCTATCCCACTATGTCTTACTCATTTTCCTCATTGTCTTACCCACTCTCTTGGGTTACTCTTACTCTCAATCTCAAATAAGTTTTACAACACTCAATCTCAAGGCTCAATTCTCAAGTTACCAACTCAACTCTCAACTCTCTCAAGTTTCAACTCAATACTCAATACTCAATTCTCTACCTCAATCAAATTCTCAAATCAAATACTCAAACCAATTTCTCAATACTCAAAGGCATCCTTTAAGTCTTTGCCCACGACCTCCGGGCAGATTCATACACAAGACTCACCACCGGGCTTACAAATACAAATGGAGCTATACGATTAGCTCCTCAAATTCTCAAATGTCCGGCTCTCTACCGGACTACTCAAATTCCCAAAACTCCTCTCTCGGAGTTATTTCATAATCTCATGGATTAGTCTAGAAGTATCTCTCTCGATAGCATCTATTAGCTTAGGGAACTTCTCAATGTCTAGTATTCTCAGATTTAAGGTTTTACCCAACTTATCGAATGCTCTCATGTTCGGGACATAGTTCATTTTAGTCGGATCCTCTCGTTGTGGGTCTACTATCGTTCTAAGGGGTTTGGTGATCTCTTACCATACTTTACTTTTCTCAAGGTTCACATCTTGAACATTTATCAATCCTCTAAATAGAGGTTCATTATATACTTCCACTATTATTTGTTTTGTGGATTAAATCAATTCGGTTCTCTAACCATTATCGGGAGTTTACTAATCCCGTATACTTTCTCACATTCTAGTGAGTTCATAGGTTTATGTTATCGTTTCTTGGTTCGATAGTTTTAGTGTGTTCCCACGTTTTCATTAATTCACAACAAGACTCTTTCTACGAGTCACTACTCAACCAGACTCAACTATGAGTCAAACTACAGTGCACATTCAACATCAAGCACTTCATCCACAAATACACATTTCATGAATTATATAAACTTCAATTTAATCAACAATCCAACAAGAGCAATACAAAACAAGCACAAGAAAGTGCAAACAATCCGATTCATGCATTTATCTTGTTATGGTGATCACACAATCAAGCAAGCACACAAATCAGAGTAACCAAGGTAGCATACGGGGCATGAGAAAATCATACCTTTCACCTTGGGTTAACTTTACCGGTTCACCTCACGTTCCTTGGTTCACACTTGTTCCTCTGATAATGTTTCAAACATTGATATTAATATCAAGCTTATACGGTACGTAGCTTACTACTCCCGTACTTACCCCGGTATCCCGTTATTTCGGTTTTACTTAATTGTACTTGGTTCCTCAACTTACTCACTCACTTCTCAACCTTTGTTTATACTTCTTAGGACCTTTACAAGTCACCAACAACTCCAACCATCATCTAAAAACCAATACCAATCAATCCCCCACCTTTTAGCCCCCTTTAAAACACTCTCGGAAAGATTCTGGGGGTGGTCCGGGACTTGGTCCGGACCCAAAGTCCCGGACCAATACATGCTCGTACTCTCGGCCATTTTTTCTACCTGGTCCGGGACTTGGTCCTAGACTTAAGTCCCGGACCACCTCCTGTTTTCACTCTCGGCCTGTTTTTTGATGCGGTCCGGGACCTTATTACTAACCTAGGTCCCGGACCCTGCTAAAAATTGCTACTTAGGTAATTTGTTCAACCCCAAATCAACCCTTAATCCACCCCTAATCATTCCAAAATATTTCCACATGTTTCCTACATGTTTAAAAACACTTAAACACTCCTTAAACCACCTCAAATCTTTGGTCACATTCACTACCCAGTTCTTGTTCAAATTCACAAATATCAATCCTCACATTTTTGTATTTTGCACACTTGTGCATTTCTACATCCTTTTGGTAGTTTCTACCTCCTACCAACCTCACCAAATCACTTAATGACCATTCCAATTCATTCATAGATAATGCACTTCTAAAACCCAAGTCCAACTCTCATTTCCTAAGTCTTGCACACTAACTCATTTCTAATTTTTCCAATGCATTACAACACCCTTTTGCTACAGATTTTACACCCTCACATATTCACCCTCCATCTACCATTTCAAGGTTATCAAATGTCTCTACTTAACCCAATACACACCCCACTTCTCCAATTCATCAAGTCACCTAAAACACTCAATTTCTACACAAATTTTGCCATAGCCTCCCCATAAACCTAACATATCCAAACTCATATTTTATCACCAAATCACTCCTAAACTATCCACACACCCATACAAGGGTCCTACCAGCACACATAGTTCCATCCAACTCATCAAAGCACAATATAGCTCCAAAATCTCAATAAACCACAATTACCACAAACTCAAATCACTTGGCATCAAAGCCCTCATTCAACACTAATCCCTCCGCAAATTTCTCATATCTCCACCCAACACATTTCCATCAAGATTTTTGGTTCTTTCATTAAATAAACCTATCCCAAATTCTAATACATATAGAATATATGTTAAGGTGAGTTTTCTTACCTTGAATTCTTGAATTTCCTTTTTAAATACTCTTCTCCTCTTCTCCACTTCTCTTCACTCCAAAAATCGGTCATGGCAAATCACTTGCCCAATTCTCTAGACCAATGTGCCATGGACATAATGAGTACTAATTAGCTCTCCTAGTTTGTGAAAACAATTCATGAATTCAAGAAGAGGGCTTAAGACATAAAATTGGACATTACCTTTGGAAACCCTAGAATTGGTTTTGCCATGAATCAAAGAAGGAGCTCCAACCCACCATTGGAGGTTTGAATGGATGCTCAAAAAAGAAAGAAACAAGGTATTAAGAGGGGGAAAAATTGGTCAACACAAGAAAATGGAGGAAATGAGTTTTTCTCTTGAAACTTTTTACCTTGTTTGAAAGAGGAGACTCCAAGCTCCAAGAAACACCAACTTTCTCTTCAAATGGGATATACCCATGGAGATGAAATTCATCATTTTTGGGTTTTGAAAAGAGAGAAAGATAGAGCTTGATGAGAGGAAGAAGAATATATAATTATTTTTGTGTTTGGAGCTTTATCCAAGCTTGGGCAAGGAAGAAAATGGCAAGAAGCCATGGGAGAAGAAGAGGAAAAACGCCAGCTTGGGGAGGAAGAAGAAACCGGCTGGGAGGAAGAAAGAGAGAAAAGAGAGGAGGGAAAAGAAATAAAGGAGGAGAGAGAGGGAAGGTGTGTTTGTACCTTTTTGCTTTTTGCTCTTTTTGACTTATTAATAGAAGAGCTAGTTATGTGAGAGGGGCTGATTACCCATCTAAAAACCAGACCCATTAATAAAGTAGGCTGGGGGTGTTTTTCGTCCTTTACAGAAAACACTCGTTAATTTACCCGGTTTTAGCACTATTCACTAACCGGGCCCGTTTTCCGGATTTTTCTCGTTTCTTTGATTTTAATGGTTATTGAACTCCCATTAATGCTTAATTATATTTATTTAATGAACTATAATTTTTACGGGTTTGTTTGACCACTCAAAGTCACGTTTTCGGGTTTTCTCGAAAAACATGAGCTAAAGCTTTATTAGTGTTTTTAATTCATTTTATGGATCCGTTTTCTTCGGAAATCATTCCTGTATATTAATTAGGCATTATTAAGCCTTGGAAATTCACCTAAGACCCTTGTCGAGGTCGTATTCCTCCTATGGTCATATAACGCTCATTTTAGTGTTTTTTGCTTCTTAAGCGTTTTCTCTTTTCTTTTGGATTTATTTTCTTTTCCAAAATTATTTAGGCACTAATAGGCCCTCAAATATCATATTAGAGTAATTTAATCACCCTAATTAAGTTCGGGGTATTTCACGCTAACATAGAGCCATTCTTCAGACAGGGTAAAACCCTTATATGGTTGGAGCCTGGCAAGATAGACATCGGAGCGTAACCATGAATCGAAATTGGGCAGTCCCCCCATTATAGGAGCTGTTAGAGAACAACGATAAGAGGCATAAAAGAGAGAGCTACACCTGATGTAGATGATTGGTAGGTTATCATAGGAAATAGGGAAGACAAGATTCTGCTCGTCCAGGTTAATGGTGAGGGACTGATGGACAGAAGCGTGAATGTCAAGCAGCACCTTGAAGTGAAGGTAATCAAAGTTAGATACATGAGGATCCTCCTTCATCCCCGTGAAGCACCTGATCTTGGTTGTCAGCAGCTCGACAAACCTAATGCTATAGTGGGGCTGAGGCACGGTGTAAAGACAAACCCAGCAGGGGACCCATTTGAAATCATGCTTCTCGACAGCAAGCCTCCTTTCTAGTTGAAATACCCCAAGTTATGAGGAAACCCTAAAATCCCAGAAGTCTTGGAAACTCCATAAATGACCTTAGAAACTTTAGAAAGGCCTTGAAAACTTAATAAGCTCTAGGAAACCCTAGTAACCAGAGATGTAAAGCTTTAGAAAATCTTACAAGACTCGGTAAATTCCTAGTAGCCATAAATCCTCCCATAGCTAGTTTTCTCCATCATAATCACTTTTCTTCTTAGGAAACACCTTAAACAGCTTGGTAAGTACGAGGTGGTGACCCGGTTGAGGTAAGCACGAGGTGGCGACCTAGTTGGTAGGAAGCACGAGGTGGCAACCTAGTTAACCTAAGCACCAGGTGTCGAGAAGCATGAGGTGTCACAAAATGATTGGTTAAAAGATGTCCACACAAGCTAGAAAACAAGTAAGGAGGTGAAACAAGATAGTAGGAGGTTTCACAAGGTCATTAGCTAGATTTTAAGTCAAAGTAAAATAACATATTCCTTATTTGCTCTTAAAACACCTTAATTCCTTTTGTACCCATATGTGGAACCTTAAATGAGTTACAACCTGAAGTGTATTCACTTCCATTTATACTTACACATTAATTAGACATGATACCACATGCACCCTAGCAAGGAGGCGGTAAACATAAGCTAAACAAAGCCTTAAAATTTTGGCCACTAATTAATGACATTTAATGTCATTTATTACATGTCATGATTTATCTTCAGCTCATGATGATTCCTGCAGCAGCCACAACGTTCCCTACCTCTTCATAGCCCTTAGATGTGCTCACACTACTTATTCAATCAATGGTTACAAAGGTAGATATGTGTGTCATGAGGTGTCAAGCTTATAAGGTTTCCTTTGCCTTAAGACTTCTTTTCTTCTACCTATAAGAAAGGGCCACACCAAGGACTTCCAATACACAGCACACATCTTCTCCTACATCAGTAAACCCATAGAAACATGAATTAGAAGGTATAGCAAGCTAGCCATTCAAGAACATCAAAACAGAAGCCAATTACCTTCCCAATGTAGAAGCCGTGTAGAAGTGAGGTTATTTGGAGGTCTTCCCAGGTGAATATTGGAGAGTTCTTGGTATCCCCATTTAGCTATTTGAAGTACCTAACTCGTGGTGAATAGAGATGGCAAGAAAGAGTCAGGTAGTTCTTGTGCTTCACCATTCTTTCCTCATGTGTCAATTCTGTCGACACTTTCTGTTTGTGCTATTTTCGGAAGCTTGTGCCGCGTATCTCTTCTAAATATTTTCATTGTGTGAAAGTATACTCTTCAATGGTGATTTTGATGTATAATAAGCCCCAATAAGTTCTGGGAAACTTGGTGAACAAACCTTGAATTCTTGATGTTGATTTCTCTGAATTTGGTGCTTTAACTTGAAGCCAGCTTGGTGTGTGATTTTTGTGAACAACTTCTGTGGGTTCTTAGCTAAAAATGATGAGTAATTATCCCTTTACAATTTTCCAGTTCGTGGGTAAGTTATCCAGTTGAGTTTTTTTGAGTTAAAGGTAAGACAAGACCTAAAAACGTGCTTTAAGATCTTTCTGGTCTCTATTCAAATTATGAAGGGGTTTTCGAAGGTTTCTTGCTTTGGTTTCATGACCAAATACTCATACGATGTTGATATTGAACTGGTTAAAAGGTGGGTCGAATTTATACAGAGGTAAGACCGTAAACAAGGGGTTGTGTTTAAGGTATTTTCAAGGTGTTCATCATGTGTTCTAACTTGGTTTTTGTCGTGGATATGTGCTTTGATTCTTATTGGTATGTTTTATGTATGTTCTATTAAGGTTGAGGATGTGGGTGGACTGCTTTATCACTTGGTTCTCACTTTGGAATCTGGTTACACAAGTTTATGAGCCCTCGGAGGCCAGACATTGATTTTTCCCCACTACCAATGAATTGTGCGCAAGCCATCATGATCTACTCTATAGGATGATGATATATAGGGAGTGTGCACACTTAAGGACATGGGGTGAGGTAGAGAGGTCAGACTCTATAAATCTAGGCATACGGCCACAGAGGTTAGACTCTATAAATCTGGGCATACGGCCATTGGAAGAGGTCGGACTCTATAAATCCTGGCATACGGCCAATGTTTTTGTGGATGTTGAACGTGTGGCGGAACTTGGTATTCATCATGGAACTTGATATGATAAAGCTTATTACACGTGTGTTGTTATGGTATTGTATACTTGAAGGTAAAATGTACAGGCGGTGAATAAGGTTCTGATGTGATGTGTTTAATCTTGTGGATATTACATGATATTTTGTGAGTGTATACTTATGGACTTTGGTAATATTTGTTGTGGTTTCTGGTGATATATGTTGGTGTGGTTCTTTGATGTTACATATGATTTTCTTAAAGAGTTTTATAAGCTAAATGTATTTTACATGTGGTGGCAAGAATTACCTAGCTTTGCTGATGTTTGTTTTCTAGCATGTGTCATGTGGTGTTTTCTCTGTGATTGTATGAGTGACAACAGGAACAAGTTAAGAAGTTGCATGAGAGAGAGGAGCTAAAGAGACTAGAGACTGGAGTTAGAAGACAATGTAGTATTTTCATATTGCCTAGTTATAATAGGTTTAATCTCCTTGTGTAAACTAGTGATAAGTTTTGACAAAAAGATGTTAGTCTACTGATGTACAAGTTGCTAAAGTTTATGGTTTGGTTTTTGAATATACATGTATAAGAGTTTACAAGTTTCAACTTAGTTTTAATATGGTGGTGGTAAATATCCTTAGCATCCACAATGAGTGAGGGTGTGGCGGTAGCACCCCGGCTAGTGTTACAACATGCAAGTCTTCCGCTGCGTAAGATGAGTAATTATACATATTGTTTAAAAGAAAAAAATGGGCTGGAAATTGGGGTGTTACACTAGTCGTTGGGGTGCAAGCAAACAATTGCTAACATACACTACATGTAGGGCTTAGAGATGCTCGAATTAAAAAACAAAGTAATTAGGCCTGACCATGCAAAAATGGAAACCTTTAAAGGGGCTCAAATGTTCGCATAGCAAGACAACAAGGTTACTAGAGGGTCGTTCGTCATGTAAGAAAAGCTTCCCTAAGAGGCATCAATCATAAGATAAAAGTGCACTATTGATTTTTAAGACCTCCATTGGGGCTAAGTTGAAGCACAAAAGGAAAGAGGGAGGCGGGAGGAATAGGATCCACGTGGGCAAAGGCAAAGAATGACGAGCAAATGGACGGGGGGGGGGGGGGTAAATATAGGAGTTAATCTTTGCAAGTATTGGGAAGATGGGGAGTCGATATGCAATTTGAAGCATGTAGATATGAAAGATAGGCTGACAACCAAACGATGACTGTAAGCCTCTCAGAGCAACTCAAGCGGCTGGAATCAACCTAGCTGAGCATCCATAATCATTCAAAGCAATTCTCAATGAGGCGACAGAAGAAAAAAGGTGAACGAGCAGGATTGGCTTGGCAAGGGAGGTGAAAGGGTGAGGCGGAAGGGGCAAGGGACATACTCCCGCCGGAGGGAAACAAGAGCTTGAAAGGGATGATGTTATCTCCAAAATTTCAAAAAGCACCCCAAAATATCTTAACATGGTCATCATCCTTGGAGGGAAATAAAAAAAAAGAAAAAAAAAAAGAAAAAATCACTTTCTTACACACTCCACACTCACACCTCCCTAACACTCTCTTACACACTCCACACTCACTCATTCCTCCCCATGTTGGCTGCTAATAATCCTACCTCCTCCCTTTGGCTGAAAGCAACTCATCTTCTTCCTCCTTCATTATCTCTTCAAGCTACATGGAAGGTCATCAATGGTGAGTTAACTTTCTTACTCTTTTTCCTCTTAAATCTCCTCTTTTCGTCAACAAAGAACATCACCACTGATCCCTATCATTTATGGCCGAAAATATCTAGCTTTTGGGGTAAAAATCTGAAGTGAAACCAAGGAGAAAAGCTAGCCAAAGTTCAAGCAAACAAAGGTAAGAAATGTGCTTTAAAACCTTAAGCCTTTTCCCTTGCTTTTAAGATCCAAAAATGAGGCTAATTTGACTTACTTTCTTCATAATTTTCACTCAAAAATATGAAGAGTTCAACCCCTTACCTTGGACGAAAATTCCAAGGGAAAAACAAGCTTAAAGCAAGGTATACTCATAACTAAAGGTAAGTCATGAAACTAGAGTTTCCATGCTTAAACTACATTCTAAGTTATAGATATACATTATATCTGACCTTCTAAATACTCATGTAGTTTTGGTCGAAAGTTGGAGGAAAAATCTCACCTTGAAAGCTTCCAAGGTAAATCTTACTCTTTAGTGCACAAAATGTGCTTTAAGCTTTTATTTAAACCTATGGTAATCTTTGGGTGTCTTAAGACCCTAAATTTGCTTCTTCTTACTCTTGTAAACATGGCTGAAAATGGGGCCTAACCTATATGGTGAGTGTTGGCCGAAATCAAAGGAGAACAAGGTGAAAAGTTAAGAAATAACGCTAAGCAAAGGGTAAGTTTTAGATCTGGTTTATAGAGCTTAAAACCTTCTTATAACCATTAGATCTGTACAAAGATATTATTTCCTCTTCATTTCACTATAGGGTCGAGAGTTGGAGTGCCTAAACCTCCACTGAAGACCTTAATGTTAATACTTAACCTTAATACACATTTTGGTGTTTTAAAGTGTTTTTATGTGATATATTAATTATGGCCGCGGGTAAAGGTTGAAAATGGTCTATTATGACCTAATAATGAACATAAGAATATATAAACACATTTAATTATGTTAGTTGATGATTTAATGACTTAAAAGTCAAGATTACAAAGTATAAGGACTTAAAATGTAAAAAGCCAATATTTTGGGACTTGAAAGTGATATGGTCGGGAGTTGGATGTTGTTTATGGACATTTATAGCATATTTAAGTTTAGGTTATGATTTTTTATTGGCAAAATGTTTGGGCTTGCTTTTTTGAGTTTTAAGGTATATTATATGGTATAAGAGCACATGTTATGTTATGGGATGTTATGGGTGAAAACTTGGTGATATAAGTGTAAAATTAATGATTTGGGTACACTTCAAAGGTTTTTATACTTTAGGAAATGTTGGATTAAATTTAAGGACAAAAGGTACCTTAAATCACCTGATAAGTTATTTAATGATTTAATGGTTTTATGACCTATAGTTTGGTTAAAGGTTTTGATGAAATAAATTTGGAGTTATAATATAGTAAAATAGCTGATAGTATGTGGTCACCTTGGTGAATAACACAAAATATAAGTTTTAGTAAGTTAAAGAGCTAAATGAAAACCCTAGGAGATACTTGGGGTCATTTCATAAATTCTGAAAAAATGTGGTCAAGGTCGAATTTAGGTTCAAACTTGGGTGGACTTTGGGGCTTTGACCA
This sequence comes from Limonium bicolor, assembly GCA_023374045.1. Lineage (NCBI taxonomy): Eukaryota > Viridiplantae > Streptophyta > Magnoliopsida > Caryophyllales > Plumbaginaceae > Limonium > Limonium bicolor. The sequence continues at coordinate 501,303,429 of CM041776.1, forward strand.
ACTTAGGAGAAAGAAAAATATTAAATTGGAATTTAGGAAGATATAAAGAGTTAAATGTAAAGTTTAAAAAATATAGGGGTCAAAGCGTAATTACTGGAAAATTTGGGTCAAGGCAGTGTGTGATGGTAAAATTTGGGGAAAACTTAGAGTGTTGACCAAATTGGAGAAAGAAACAATGGAAATATGATTTAAAGAAAAATTGGTAGTTATTTGTAAGTTAAGGAAAACTTATGGGGTCAAAATGTAATTTTGGGAAGTTTGGTATAAAAATCAGAACAGACTAACATGGGGTCTGTTAGAAATTTTTGGGTGGATTTTGGACATTAAAGTAAAATATTATAAAGGATATAAGTTATAAGGAATTAAATTGTAAGATTTATAAAGTATGTGGGTCACTTTGTAATTTGAGAAAAATGAGATGAAAATTGAGAATGACATTAGGGGCTGCTCGGCAATATTAAAAAGTTAGAATAGCACCTTAGAATGAATTAAATAAGGAGTTATAATTATAAGGTATGATTTGTAATGTAATTGTAAGTTTAGATAACATTTGTGGGCAAAAGTGTAAAAATTAATAAATAAGGGCTATGCCGTGATTTATAGAGAGTTAGGGATGGAATTTAATATAAGAGTGAAGCATTACATGACATAGCATTAAGACTATAATCTTAATGTCATTACAAGGATTTAGTATTAATTATAGGAATTTTATAATTCATAAGGAAAAATATGAATATGTATAAGGTGTTATAGATTATGTAATAAGGTTGAGAATGCAATGATTTAAGAGTGGTGGTTATATGGTTGAGAACCATAATAACTAACATTAGATATAAGATCTAAATGTTAGTATGTGAAAGTAATACAAATTAAAGGAAATTGTAACTCACATGAAATAATGGAAGTTAGTGTGAATTAAAAGAGTTTTTATAATTCATATGAGTGCAGTATGAATATTTGGAGTGCTATAAGTTATATAACATGATTGAAGAATTAAATAAAGTATGATGGAGTTTATTGTAAGGTGGGAATTTCATTATGTAACATTAAAAAAAAGACAGTGTTACGGTGTAAGAGTTATACCAGTAATGGAGTTATATAATTCAAGGGATTATATTATGGATTATATAATAGTGTTGACTAGCATACCTTGACCAAGTCAACCAAACTGACTAAGAAGGTCAATTTGACCAACTCAAAAATTAAGTGGGAATTTAAATGCCAAATGCTAATAATACTTGAAGGTCAATTATATTAGATGACATATAATATCAATAACTATATGGATATGTATACATATATATATATATAAATATATACTCATGGATAAAAGAGATTACTTGTGAGAATTAAATCCTAAGTTGCAGTATATTACAACATGCTAGTTACTAACATACTTAATGGATTAAATAACTAATCCTGAATTTCTTTAATAACCCGAGTAACGATGATTGATTAATCACGGGGAAAATAACGGGGGGATTAGTAGTTACTCAGAAAACCGACTTGGTTTGAATTATAGTGGATTGATACTTAGCGTATATATATATTTCAGAGCCAAGTACATAGAGGACGGACCAGGGATAGGACGTCTGCTCTTCTTTCCGTCGGTGAACAGCATGTTATTGTGTGGTCCGATTGTTCCTGAGGATTACCTTGGGTTCAGACATGAATGTGTGATGCTTGATAAGAGCGATATGTGTGCTTTATTATTGCTATGTTTATATGAATTAATTGCCTGACTATCTCGCGTTTATTAATTGTGCGCGAACGTCTCTCGGACTAGGCAATACTAAATATCAACTCGAATCGAGTTACAAATATTGGCTAAGGAACATTGCTCACAAACGATTAACGCGATACATCATATTATCCTTAATCATCCTAGGTAATTAACTTAGGCAGAGGTTCGGTAATATCGTCCTCACAAGCATATGTATTCAAACATGGAAATGACGTAGATAAATTCTTGGTAATGTGTAAGACCTAAAAGGAAACTATATAGAGAATATATGCACTGTAACCCAAGAATATATCTTAGGTAAGAGGATTAAGTAAACTTAATCACATGGTGAAAAGAATTGAATATGAGGAGAAATCCAGGGAATCCTGGTTGCACATTGTGCTCACAATAGAGCAGATGACTATTACAGATCCACTTGTATATTATATTCCAATAGATCAGACTGATCATTGGACGGAGTCCCCATGTAAAGGGGATGGCTTCGGCCGTTGGTGACCCGCTATTAATAAGGGTAATAAGTTGAGGACATGTCGTCTTCTAACATGACGACTGTCAATGATAAAGAGTTAAGCAAATTGAGCAGTTGACAATAGCTAAACATTAGTACAAGATTTAAATAACTCTCATAAACTGGAATAACGAACATAGGACCTTGAAGGCCGCATAGCAAGAATCCGTTCAAAGAAAAACAACTCTCATTTCATTATTGTATGCATTGTTTATCGCATAGATTATATGTGAAATATTATACGAAGTAAATATTGAATGAACTGTTGGATGTTTATTTACTGCATTCTTAGTTTTTGCTATATATCTGTAAAACGGAATAGCATTGTGAGCAGGGGCGGAGCCAACTTTCAAACCTTAAGGGGGCCATATTAGAATATTAGAGGGGCCATATTACATAATATACTGTATTCTATTAATTTTTTTATTTGGGGGGGGGGGGGGGCAAGGCCACCCAATTCAACCCATAGCTCCGCCACTGATTGTGAGTCGCGATTTTTGAACCCTATCCTATGTTGATTCGGGTTGATTAGGATCTGGTCGGGTTCTAGGTCCACTTATAACCTAAGTTTAATAACTATGTCATAAACACTAATGATTAAATCCTAGAACCTATTATGAGTCGCCACCTAATTTTAACCTAGGGTAAATTAGGAAAGGAGAGTTCAGGTTCGGGGGCTAGGTATTTGACTTATTTAGGGTTCAAATGACTTTAATTACCCCTCCTAGGTCATTTTTCCTCTACTTAGGTTATTTATGGTTGTTTACGAGTCTATTGTACCTAAGTGCGCATGTTTATGATTTTTTTTGTATTTTAACATTTTTTGACTGAAATTAAAAGTGGAAATTAAAACTACCTAAACTAGGGTTTTGGAGGTAGAATTAGGTTGAATTTTGTTAGTTTCGTAGCCACGGACCTAATGTCCAAGACCACGGACCCCAGTTAACCTAATTATCCAGAAAAGTCAATTTTGTAAGAAAACGAGAAATTGAAAAGTCCGGGGCCATGGACAGGGTGTCCGTGGGCCCAGTCATAGTTTTGAAAAACCCTAAATTTTGAAATTTTGAAGTCCTGTCACCGTCCGAGAGCGTCTGTGCTTACGGACAGGTCGTCCGGGACCCCGGACATGGCGTCCGTGGGTGCGGACCGCCCTCAGACGGCGGCGTTGAGGCTGTTCCCAACGGTGTTTTTGGCTTAAATTTTATGGGTACGTAGCCTGAAAGATTCTAAACATGTTAGTAATTGAAGGAAGTCAATTTGAAGTCAAATTTAATACGCTAACAAGTTACTGGACAGAAGCTTGAACAAAAGTCAATTAGGATCTGTAAAAGGTTAAATGGCCCTAAAAATTTGGCAGAAGACTAATGAAGTTATGGAGAATCCAAAGAATAAAGTTTCAACCTGTTTTACCTTCGAGATTTATGAGATTCTTCACGTCAAAAGACTTTTAGTGCTTCGTTGAAGTCGGTCCTGGATTGAGTTCGTCCCGAGCTTCTGACTATTGGTTAATGTGGGTGTTCTTCACGTTTTGGTGGTGGTTTGGCTGGTTTTGAAGATTGTTGAAGTGTGGGGAGTTGAAAAGTGTGTTTATGTGGTGATTTCAGTGAATTTCGGTGAGATTTTGGTTCTTGGATGTGTGAAAACGTGGGAAACTTGTGATGGCCAGGTTTTCTGATTGCTTGGGGTTTTGAATGTCTCTCTATCTCAAGGGTTAAGGTTATTTATATAGGCATCACTTAAAGATAAACTAGCTCGGTAAAAATTGAGACATTAAAACATAAATGTAAGGAAAAACATATGATAAGTGAGAAATACGATATGAATTGTTATATAAATAGGAAGAATTAAAATATTTACCAAAGTTTTCGAATGAGTATCTTTTGGGATGATTCTAGCTATGAAATTTTAGCCACATGTAGAGGAGTGAATTTCTGAATTTTCTAAGGACAAATTAGATTTTTTGGATAATGGAATATTTTTAAATTCAATTTCTCATCAGATTTAATCAGAAATTACTAGAAAATTATTGGAATTTCAAAAAATCAAAATTCTAACGCCATTATGCTCTGAATGTCATCCTATATCACGTGTAAAAATTTCAAGGCATTACGAGTCGATTTGAGTCATTTTTGGAGGAGAGAGAAAGCTTACAGGGTGACGTAGGAGCCCTGAAAATCATGAAAATGCCCCTCGGGATGAGTAAGCTGCCCCTAATGATACGGAACACGCCGAACAAACTGGTATTCTTCATCATTCGTCCAGTATGTTCTTTGTAATGCCTATCCCTTGAGGAACCCAACCCGGGGGGTCAAAATTTTGGATATAACAAGCATGTAAATGAAGCGCATGACAACTCGATTAATTAACTTAAACGGTTACACATTAGTTTATTCAGCGGTTATGCTGAGCCTTTATGGCAAACATATTACATGTGCGTGACTCAAGACGCAAGACGGAGTGCGGGTTATCGGGTAGTTAGTTATAAACTACCGTTTTGATTGTACTTTTGGATTATGCTTTGGATATACGGATCTTGCATATATAAGTGATACAGTTTAGATTGCTCACATCTTTTGTTTATGGTTGTATATTTATTAGACTATCTCTTGGTCATCACAGTGTTGTTGGATGATGTATGTACGTATTGAATGCCCAGTTAATCACATGGGTGAGTAATGGCGGTAACATCCGTGTTAGTAAAGTGTTTACATTTATTTCCGCTGCATTGTTCAGTTTAAGTTTGGACAAAATGTGTTAAGTACGTGGTTAAGACAAGAATACGACTTAGGGGTGTTATAATTGGTTAGGTCTTGTGGGCACTTACTTATTCAGTTGTGATTAGGTCTTGTAGAAGGAAAAGTGAAGGTGGTCATTGTCTTGTCAAGGTTGTTCTTTGTTTGGACTCTTTCATTATGATATTAGCTCTTATTTTAATGTAATGACTTACTTTGTTTAGTTACATAAAGTTCTAACGTTTCCTTTAACAAAAAAACAAAACGACTTTTCCTATTTCCTCTTCAATTCGTATCTAAGAGGCCACTCACCATCCTCTTCATGCTCCACATCGGTCTATGTGATACCCCATCCAACATCAGGATGTGAGTAATAATGTGAATGGTTTATAAGGATACATATGGGTTGGATACAACAACAACGTCTTCCACTTTTAGGCTCAAGTCAGGATAAAGGGCTTAAAGTGGCTATATTTTCAAGCCCGACTGATTTGAGAGCTAGGTTGTTGCACAATTGTCTATATGAGTTGTTATCAATGGTATCATAGCTAACTCGGGAGATGGACTACCCGACGCCTACCGAGGAGGTCCGTGGGACCTAGATGTTTGGATTGTGATGAGGATGTCACGTTCTTTGAGAGAGGGAGTATATGATACCCCATTCAACATCGACATATGATTAATAATATGAATGATTTATAAGGATACATATGAGTTGACTACAACAACAAGACCTTCCACTTTTAGGCCCAAGTGAGGATAAATGGCTTAAAGTGGCTAGTTTTCAAGCTAGAATGACTTGAAAGTTTTGTTGTTGGATAGTTTCCTTATGAAGTATTACAAATGATATCAGGGCTAACTCGAGGCGATGTTGGGATGGACTACCCGACGCCTACCAAGGAGGTCAATGAGACCTGTATGTTAGGCTTACGACGAGGACATTATGTTTTTTGAGTGAAGAAATATGTGATATCCCATCCAACATTGGGATATAAGTAATAATGTGAATGATTTATAATGATACATATGCGTTAACTACAATAACAAGACCTTCAACTTTTGGGCCAAAGTGAGGATAAAGGCTTAAAGTGGATAGTTTTCAAGCCCGAATGATTTAAGAGCTAAGCTATTAGACAGTTACCCATATGAGGTGTTACAGTCTACGTTTATAATCCTGCAACTTTTTCAAAGCCCATCATGGAGTTCATAAAGGTAATTTTACATGTTGACAAGGGTATTTTAAACCACTCAATTGATGGGCATTTGTGAAGGCACTCCTCCCCAAATATAGGCCAAGCCATCTAAGTCGTATTTTGATGTCAATTGTAAGTTGAAGTTAAAGAAGTATGGAGTAAAAGTGTGTAAGAAAACGTAAAAAACTGATGTGATACCCGATGTATATGACAAATAAAGTGTAAAAGTAAATTGGTCGGATAAACTCATTTCCATAATCTCTCACAAGTAGAACATTAAGTAAGATCCTACCGAGACTTCTCCGACCCGACTCGATAGGAACCAGTAAGAAAAATGGAAGCTAATACCATATGTAATCACTGATACCTCACTATACCTAAACGTTAACGAGTTTCTAATCCCATTGGATGTCTACTATAGACAATGGTATGAGCTCTTCTACCCAAATAATTGTATCAAAGATGAAGTCATCAATAATAATGCTAGTTCCATTTCGAAGTCTCTTGTGCTTAATATTGATCTGCTCAACCTAGCAATTAGAAAACAAGTTAGGGTAGGAGGCTACACATCCTTTTGGGAACTTTCCATGGTTCCTAGGTCCCATACTCTTAAGATAATCACAATCAGCTGGTGGTAGATTTTCTTAATATCTCTCAAATGTCCTAGGACTCATACTTGCTTAAGGAGGTGCTTCTCCCCTTGAATGTGATTTTATTTCTTTCCTCCTTATCACTGTTACTTCTTGGGATCAATGGGTATGACATTATTCCAAGGACAACCAATACTTAGCAAAATCAGGTTATTCTCTGATAAAGAATGATAATGACCGGGAGAGTTTCTCTCCCTAATACTTGTTATAAAATTTGTAAAAGAATCCTCCCTGCTATCTACTGTACAAGAGAGAGGTTGTCTCTTTGAAAATTCCTCAAATGACATTTCACCTTGCTAGGACAATAATGCTAAAAGAATTGGGGGTGATGCTTCATGTTTCTTCCGTGGTCAGATAGAGACCCCTTCTCATTGTTTCTTTTTTCCATTGTTGCGCGGTGACTGAAGTCTGGTTCTAACTACAAGAAAAAACAGATTTAGCTACCGATGATTTGCTACCGCACATATATTGGTAGCTACTTTCAGAAATTGCTACTGATTTTTAATGGTACTAAAATAGTGGTGTCTATTTTGCTACAACAAAGACAATGGTAGCTAAATTTTTTAAACAGTAGCCAAATCGCTATCGTCTGACAAGACTGCTACCATTAGTAGTAACTATTTTTGATTTCATCTTGGTTTTTTTGTAAGAACAATTTAGCTACCAATGTTGGTAGCTAAATTACGGAATAGCTACTGCTGGATGTGACTAATTTAAACATGGTAGCTATTGCGCTACTATTAAAGCAGCAGTAGCGAAAAATATTATAACTAGTAGCTAAATTTCTACTAAAAGTTGCTACTACCAAATAGATAAGCTAAGTTAATGAAATCGCTACTGACACTCATCACGGTTGCCGTTCTGCTACTGTTTGGGCGTCGGTAGTGAATGTTTTTAGCAAGCATAAAAATTGTTATATTCTTTATTTATGAAATTGCTACCGACTAATGATATTAATGAGATTATGGTTAATATTGTGCTACATTATAAGAAATTAATGATAGCTAATATTTTTAAGCGATAGCAAAATTATAATTCTCTTATAATTTAAATGTGTGATACGTATATAATTCAAAGTACACAACTATTTATAATTATGAGAAAGATATATTTTTAAGAAATTGCCTCAAATTAATGTATATAAAGATAAGTATGAGAAAGTATATTATTATTATTTTGCAAAAATCCACCATAACTTTGAAACTATGGATTGCGTAAATGGTTAACTACCCAATTAAAATTTTAATTATGTCATTATTATCCCGATAATAGTTTATCATCCAGACCTAAAACCTAAACACACACATATCCCATCATGTTAAAGTGTTATCTTAAAGCAAAAACAAAAACTGAATTAGAGTTGAGCATTATGGGCAGCTAGTCAAGTATATTAAATCGGGTCATTATTAAAAAAAATCTAGTACTTTCTTGTAATCTAAAATAAATAATTGAATTAAAATCAGGCTTTTAAGATATGAAATCGAGTAAACTCGGAAGAAAAGACATCTCAAATTTGAAGAAAAGTTTCTAAAATATCCAAAGTAAAAAGGGGGCGATGAATTGCTATTACACATATTGGTATCTAAATTGAAAAATTGCTACTAATTTATAATGCTATTAACAAAGTGGTAGTTGTTGTGCTACAGGAGCAACAATGGTAGCTAAGTTATGTTACTTGTTACCGCCAATAGTAGGTATTTTTTCTTGAATCTTGAATCTTTCAATAAAACTAATTTTGCTACCGATATCGGTAGCTAAATTAAGAAATTGTTCTTGCTGGTGGATGCTAATTCAAAAATTGTAGCTATTGTGCAACTATTTCGACAACAATAGCAAAAATATTATAACTAGTAGCTAACTTGCACTATCTTAAAGTTTCTACGGCCAAGTAGATAAGCAAAATTATGAATTGCTACTGGCACTTGATTATAGTTGCTATTATGCTACTATTTAGCAAATGCTTTAAACAAGTAGCTAAATTGCTACTATATTTAATTTCAAAATTACTACCGACTAATAATGCTAATACAACTTTAGTTGATATTATGCTAGAATACAACAAATGAATGCGGTATCAAAATTATTATTGTCTTATAACTTAAACTTGTGATTACTACATAATTCGAAATACTAATCTATACTACTACTACTGCCATAGTGGACATATTATCTTTTTATATAAATATTTTAATTTTTTCAGTATAGTATATGTGTTAGCTTTGAGCTATCAAATTTTGAAAAAGAACAATAAGTAAATAAAAATTGTCTAATTCGTGAAAAATAATTAAACTATATACCACTACTAGAATTTATTTTATCATATAAGATATACCTAACATAATATATTTTTGATATTATAATATTTTTAAGTCTCAAAGTATCACACATATTAATACATTATAAAATAGAGTAAAAGTATTAATTATTTAAATTAGTACATATGTTGGTTAAAATTTACAAAATTAGTATAAAAATAGTAGTAATAATAATTTAAATTAGTTAAGAGTATATATATATATGTGTGTGTGTGTGTTTATATATATTTAATTTAATACAGTTTTTATTACTATATGATGTTTTTATTTACAAAAGCCACATTAACTAATAAAACATAAAAAAAACTAAAACTAATAACAATTTAAAATCGTTGACGTGTAGGTTAAAATTTGCAAAGTAAGCAGAATATATATATATATATATATATATATATATATATATATATATATATATATATATATATATGTATAAATTTATAAAATGTTAAAAGTATACAAAATTATAATAAAACGTACATAAATATACTATATATTAATGTTTTTAATTTACAAAACAACACATAAATTAATAGGATTTAGAAAATAGTAAAGTTATAACAATTTAAATTAGTTAAGATTATACAATATTATACATCTATTAAAATTTATAAAAATATTATATTATACAAATTTACAAAAACAAAATATATTATTTAGAAGCATTAATTTTCATATAATGATGTATATTATATTAGTATTTGTAACACTGTATAATAAGACTTAATTCAATAACTTTACATAATATATTATCTTTTTGTATAATTTTTGACATTTCAAAGATTTTTAAAAGATATATATGTATATTTTTTAATTTTTATAATTTTAAGCCAACAATATACTTAAATTTTTATTAGCTTTACTATTTTGGTCGCATTAAATTAGTTTGTTATATTATATAAATTAAAATATCATGTAGCATAATCGGCCGTATATCTATTTTATTAATTTTAATATATCACTGGTTTGATCATGTCTCGGCAAAAACTTCAATTTATATTTACAGTATCAAACATTCAATATATACACGTAGTTTCAATATATGATGCGAATAACTATCATGGCACAATGGTTAAGATATTCTATATTCATCCCAAACTTCGGGGGATCGATTCCTGCTCTATGCACATTTTAAACACACTAGTTTGAATTAAATATGTCATTGGTATATGGAGGCTAGTTTGAATTAAATATGTCATTGGTATGAAGATCTATTTATACTCATACTCTGGTAAGGTAAGGTTCGATCCTAGATGTGCTATACCACTATTATAGTATCGATTTTGTTATTGTTATACTAGTAGCAACTTTGATACTGCTTTGGTAGTAGCCATTTTGCTACCATTATTCTAGTATCGATTTTGTTATGCTATACTAGTAGCTTTTTTGCTACTGCTATAATAGTGTCGATTTCGCTACTATTGAAGTAGTAGCGATTTTGTTACTGCTAGACTAGTATCGATTTTATTACTAATGTACTAGTAACGATTTGGCAACTGTTATACTCGAAGCCATTTTGCTACTGTTACACTAGTAGCCATTTGGCTACATTCTAAAACGGTAACAATATCTAGCTATCGGAAAAGTAGTAGCGAGACCAAAGCGAAATAGCTACCACATTCCAAAACGGTAGCTATTTTAATTTAGCCACTAGGACCTTTGCTACCACTATATATCAGTAGCTAAATCATAAAATGCGGTAGCCCGTTGTGTTTAGCTACCAAAACTGATGATTTAGCTACTAATATACAGTGGTAGCTAAATCTGATTTTTCTTGTAGTGAGTCCTAGTTATGGCTTTCAACAAACAAATGAAGAGCACTTGTGAAGTGCACATGGCAAATGTCATAGCAGCTCGAATTATAATGGAGCTTCCACTAGCTATGTGTGATTGCTATTGTATAAGCTTTGGAAACTTGCACGATTTGATTCAAGATGTTATCATTAGGGAAGGCGTTGTAATAGGAAGGTGCTGTAACAGCAGGAACGAGCAAGATGGGGCATTAAGCAACTCTACTGGTCTATTTGGTAATGTAATTTGGAATCCAAATGAACTTGTACCTTGACACCTTTCTTCTTCGTTCATGGATGGAGGTTACTCTTCTTAATCAATTGGATCTGTCCATTTATAATACATATAGAAGATCGGTACTAAACTTGTACATATAGACGAAGATTGATCATCATCTCCTGGTGATCTCGTCTTTCTTGACGGTGAAGTCCCAGAGGTCACCGTACTTCTCATTGAAATCCCAGATGTCCATGACATTGTAGTCAGCAATCAGCTTATCCCTGGCACCTCTCTCCATGTTGTATATCTCCGGTTCAAAGTTGTGGGGTTTGTCCGGTTTGTCCATCTCGATTATGCAGAATACAGTAGTGAACAGCGCTGCTCCTATGAACAGATACTCCCCCTGAAATTCATTCCAATTTGTAAAATGAGCCACTAAAGTAGAGAAATTCTACTGGGCAAGGAAGGGCTGCTAATTTACCGGAGCGTCGAAGTACATCCCCGCCGCGATAGACGGTAGGAAGAGCCATGAGATAAGCCCTGCGTGTGAGAATTAGATAGACATCGAAGATCAAATTCAGCAACATCAAAAGACGCAGTTGGAAATGAGGGGTTTTGTTTTAGCTAAGACCTTGAAAACCGGTTGGAGGTTCCATGGAGTTGTATTCTTCAGCAAGCGTCTCTAAAACGGTTCCTGCGGCAGCATCACATTAGCAGTCAGATGTGTCTCATTCGACGAATCAGAATCGATTCAAGTCGGAATAGAAAACGGAGAGAACACCTAATCAGATTAACCAACCTTTAGATGGTCCTTCAAAATACGTGTGATGTCCATCCCATTCTCCATAGACAAAGTCTTCCTGTTCAACAATACATCAAACCCCCAAATCCACGAACAATACAAATAAGTGTTCAATTAATCTGCAGAAAGCTTTTTATACATCTCCTAATACACGATGTTCCGATGATGAATTAGAAAGTTACGTACAGCACTGACGCCGGGGGTGACCCATCGGTCTGTCGGGTCTTCGTTAATATCCGGTTCAATCTCCGAAAATCCCGCCTTCAGCTTCCCAACTGCCGGCGGACATCTCATCCGTGGGTGAAGCTTTAAGGAGTGCGGGCCTATGAGCACTACTGGACGCTTCCGTATGATCCTGGTGGTTGATGACGTTGAACAGCATGAGGTTAACATCTGCGTCGCCATAATTTTCTTTCCACTCACACACAAGTGTCACTGCGGAACTACTTACTACTTAGCTCCTAATTAAATAATTAATCTTTCTTTATCCTGCAAGGTGACGAGGTTCAGGTAGGTTGATGATTGAGAACCACCGGGCCACTCTCCCGCTACTCGTTCCTTATCCGCTTCCTCTGCGGCCTTGTTCGGACGAGAAAGTTTGAAACGTTTTTAGATAACATTAAACGGTAGTTCTTGCTACATTCCAGCGCTCTATACCTGTTTTTTTTTTAAAAAAATTTAACCGCCCGTGTCTTTTTTTTTTTTTAAATTTTATATTCTTTTTTTCTTTATCATAAAACTTTAAATTGTTCTAATTTTTAATATATAAGTCCAAAATGAAAAAAATTATATCATTGTTTACCTAAATTCAAGCTCTACAAAACAAGACCAGTCATGAATATATTTTGACAACTTTTAAATTTTTTTTTACATGTATGGAGCATAGAA